>PVJI01005400.1:0-11585 GCA_004026765.1 Micronycteris hirsuta | reverse complement strand
TTATTTCTAAACCTAACTTGTGGCAGAAAAGCTGGGACGCTTGGAAAACAAATCCAGATTTCTCGGAACTGCTGCCGGGCCACGGGGGTGAACGAGACCGGCCCTGCCTTTCTCAGAGCTTAGTTCTCAGTGCACGTGATAGAGATAGACGTACCAACGCGGAGGACCCCGGGAGCTGCAGAGGGCCGGAGAGAGCGGGGAATGCAGCGGTGCGGGACTCAGGCCTCAGGAGATGCGCGGAGTTGCAATGGGCAGAGACCCCAGGCAGAGCAGGGAAGTGCTCGGAGGGGAACATCTCGTTCTCCAGTTTGCCTGAGCGCCCAGCGTGGAGCAGTGCTGTGCCCTGGGGCCCCGCAGAGAAGATGGCTCTGCCCTCCTCCGCGCCTGGGTGCAGGCCTGTGGGCTTGTCCTGTGGGACCGGCCTGGCCGGTCTCTGTCTGCCACTGTTCCCAATAAGGGCACCGGCCTGCCCTCACTGACCATCCCGCTGGTGCAGAAGCACCTGAGTAACTGGCGCTGGAGCCCGTGCGCCTGGCCATTCGTTTTCTAGATGGTTCCAGTTGGGCGTGAAGCTGGCTTTTTAACTGTTGGTGAGGACAAGTCGTATCTAAGCACGTTTGGGGCAGAGTTTAGCTTTGCAGATGTGCCTGTAAGCTTATCAATTAAAAAAGAATCTCTGTAACTTTCTAGTTTTTTGGGTCTACTTAGAGCAGGGGTGTCAGACTCACTGTCACTGGGGGCCACATCAGCCTCCCGGTTGCCTTCACAGGGCCGAATGTGACTTTAGGACTGTATGCATGTGACTACTCCTTAGCAGTCGCATGAGAGCTTGGCAGTGCCAACAGGTAGAAACCAGGTGGAGGGCCGGATTGGGCCCACGGGCCTCGTGTACGCCACCTGTGGGTTAGAGGGAGGCATCCTTGGGATGATACACCACCTGACAACCTGTTGCCATTTTTCTCAATTACGGTTGACAGCGGTATTACTAGTTTCAGGTGTACAACACAGCGGTCAGACGTGTATGTACCTTGCGAAGTGACCCATCCCCACCTGTGAGTCTTAAACCATCTGGCGCCATGCGCGTAGGTACCTAGTTCTTGCGATATGACTGACGTGTTCCCTACGTTGTGCCTTTCATCCTGGTGAGAAGCCTGTGACCAGAAACAGCCGGGGCTGAGGTGCTGGGTGGCGGGCGCTGCGTGGTGTTCCAACCCCCCTCGCTGGAGGGGCCAAGATGTGCGCCCCGCCTTTGGAGGGGCCCCGGCACCAGCACTGGCCCCGCCCCCTTGGCTGGGAGTAGTTTTAAAAACAAGGTGTGTATGTTTGTAGGTGGTGGGGAGCCGAGGGGGGAGCACTCAGTGAGTGACAGGGTTGGGATCCCAAGTTCCCATGATGGGCAGTCGGTCACCACCACCACGGGGAGGTTTCACAGGTTAAAACAGTCGTTTGGACGAGAACTGAATCTGACGTCACAGTCTGTGGCAGTGCCATGGTATTTGCAAGATGAAGCGCCATATTGGTTTCAGAGAATGGATGATATCGACTGATAAAATTAAAAACGGAGAAAGTGAACGGAAGACAGGTTGGCATCGCAGCGTGGATGCGAGGATGGGGCTGACCCGCGCCGCCGCGACCCTCGCACGGGGCGGGCGGGTGCCACAAGCGTCTGAGCTGATGCAGGGAAGGGCGTTGTTCCGGACGCCACTCCGGCCAGTCACACCTCCCAGCTCTGCCGCCCGCGCTTGCAGTGGCAGTGGCAGGGCTCGGTGCAGGCTCCTGCGTGCGCGGTGTTTAAACAGGAAGCGCACTCTGAGCTGCGTTTCGTGGGAACACGTCCGCCTCTCGTGGGAGGAAACGTCACACTGCCCAGAGACATCAAGTGCGTTTTGCCCAGTTCTTTGATTTTTGTTGTAAACGTCACATCTAGTGCTCCAGCTTCCAAGCCTTTTGCGTTTTTGTGGTCTGAAGAAAAGTGCGGAAGGAACACAGCACGGCCCACCTCAGCGCCGTTTCGGGCCCAGGCCACGGTGCCCGAGCGTCGTTCTGCGGGGGAGGGTCCTGCCTTCAGTGGGTGAAAACGGCGACGCCTCTGAAGTGCAGCACCGGGGAGCCGAGCAGAGCAAGGTGTGCGTGTGCGTGTTTCCAGGTTCTGTGCGAGGCCCGGCAGGTTTGATGGCTGGGTTGAGCTCACACACAGTCGACCCGCAGATCCTGCAGAGGCTGGGCACCGACCTCCCGCACCGAGGAAGTCCCCTGCCACGACGTATGGGACTGCAGCCTGCCTTTGCGTGGGGACTCCCACCGCAGAGGCAACCCTCGAACTGCTCCGGCTGATGGGAAGAAAAACTCTGCATGAGTGGGCCTGCACAGTTCAGATCCGTGGTGGGGGGTGTGCTTGCTCATGTCAGACAGACGGAGCTCCTCCGCTGTGTCACAGTCCTGGCCTGATGGTGTCTTCGGGATGGACAGCTTGTGTTTGGTGATGCAGACAAGTTAAAAGGCCCTGGTGCAGGGTCGCACGGGCAGTCCCTCCAGGTCAGTTCTATAGGAGGTTCTCTCTCCTTGGAGGTTGCTGCACCACTGCTCTCTGCAGCCGACGGGCAGCTGCCACGGCCGGCATGGACCTGTGCTTGCAGGTCACCCCGAGGTACTTCTTTCACAGTTAGGCCTCTAAATATTAAATAAATGTTTAGATATTAGAAAACTTAGACTAATTATAACATTTCAGGGTTAAGCAAGAAAATTGAGTCATAAAAAATAAAAATGGATTTGACTATAAGAATAAAAAATTTCTTCAGGGCAAAATAACACAACGGGCCCGGCTTGCGTGGCTCAGTGGATTGAGCGCGGGCTGGGAACCAGAGGGTCCCGGTTCGATTCCCAGTCAGGGCACATGCCTGGGTTGCAGGCCAGGTCCCCAGTGAGGGCCATGTGAGAGGCAACCATACATTGCTCTTTCTCCCTCCCTTCTCCTCTCTCTCAAAATAAATAAAATCTTAAAAAAAAAAAAAAACACTACGGCAAAAGTCAAAATGAGAGAAAATAACCGTAATGTGTATTACTAAAGGTAATTACTAAAAGTAATCGGTAATCACTGAAAGGCTCATACAAACTAGTAAGAAAAGACAGGTAACCCACTGGAAAAGTGGCCCCGGGCTGTATCCACACGGTCTTGGAAGAGGAGGTGCAAATAGCCCGCCCCCCGGAGCTTGCCACGCCGCGCACCCACCGGGGTCGGCACTGGCGGCGTGCGGTGAGCATGACGGGAAGCGGCCGGCCTCCTGCAGTGCGCTGGGAGGGGACGTTAGCACCGCCGTCTGGAGCAGGCGGCTCTGGCCCCTGTCAGAGGCACCCCCGCACACCCCCGCCCGGCTGCCCGGCAGCAGCAGGACCTGAGTCCAGGGTTGGCCACCGCGCCGTTGCTCATCATGCACAGAACCAGGAGCGGTCCGCGTGCCCCTCCGCCAGGCTGGACAGAGCGGGCAGGCCCAGCCGTGCTGGCCTGGCGTGAGCCCGGCGGCCCGGGTGAGCAGCAGGTGTGTGCCGCTGTGGACAGTGTGTGTCCACTTTGATTCCACGGCTTTCGGCGAGGGGGTGGGGGCAGGGAGAGACGCCCTGACCGGGAATCGAGCCCGCGGCCTCTTGGTTCCGGGAGGACGCTCCAGCCAGCTGAGCCCCACTGGGCAGGCCTTCCAGAGTGCCTTTTAATGTCCTTCTGTTGCTGCTTTCCAGTGCTTCCCAGAGTCTTTCTGTCGCTGTGAGGAAAATGAAAGTATTTGCAACTATTTAATTTGTTAAGGGTAATCCTGAGGCATAAGAATGTACTTTAATGAACAGACGTTTCTTATTTGTGTCAGGGGTATGGGCAGAGGAACTACTTTCTGTTAAATCAGGAATTTATGAGGCATTTAAGGTACTTCTGACCTAAAGACTGCCAAAGAAATTTCCTTTCCTTGGAGTTTATAAATTTTAATTACAATTTTTGTTTTTAAAAGAGTAGAATTGGTACCCAGTTCACTTCTGCGTGGAGGCACAAAGGCCCTGTGGCTGAACCGGTCTGTCGGTGAGCACGTTTCTGCGCTCGAAGCCTGGGGAACGGGGCTGGGACCGGGCCACGTCCCCTGGGCAGCTGCCCCTGCCTGCCGGGTCGTGGGCTTGGTGGCTTCAGTAGGAACGTGGGGGCAGGCGGGGAATCAGGCGTGGTCATCCAGTTTTGTGTGGAAAGGGGTGGTCGAGCGTAAGACATTTAAGCCGAGCGCTCCGCTGTGTGAACGTTCCAATTTTTGGACACAAGGTCCGTCTGGCTCTCTCCTGGCTTCGCTGCGGAGTATCTGAAACTCCTCATCGTCTCCCCGGACGTGTGTGGAGGCGGGCTCCGCGCGGGGGCCGCCAGGTCGAGGCGTGGGGTCCCCTCGGCCTCGTCGCGGTGCTCGAGTGCCCGTGACTCCGCGTGGTGTCGGGCCAGAGTGTCGTTGAGAGCGGTTTGCGAAGGCCCCTGGTCTTTGGAGAGTCTGTCCCTCTGTGGCCAGTACCAGGTTGTTTTCTTGCTCTAGAATCAGTTTTTTTCCTCCCAGGATTCACTTTTTAAAAAAAGGTTTAAACATACTTGTTGCTTTCAATAATGAAATTATCCAGAAAAATACTGGTTTTTCTCAAAACACTCAGTGGCCCTCAGAAAGCCGGTTGGGTCATCTTCCGTTGCTTTCACGCTGACAGAAACTGCTGGAAACCAGCCTCCGTGTTAAATGGCAGTGAAGAAAATATTTTTAGAGATAAATTCTGCCCCATGAGAGGAGAAAAATTGGACCCAACGGCGAACTTGTCTCAGAGTCTCCCCGCGGCCCAGCCGTGCGGCCGAGGCCGGGCGCCGGCTCAGCCCGTGTTCCGTGTCCTAGGGAGAGAAGCCCAGAAGGGACCCCCGCTCCTGGACGACCTGCCTCCGGCCGGCGGTGCTGACTCAGGTACAGTCTCCAGCTCTCCCAGGTGTGTGTCAGCGAGTCGCCCTGGGGTGGCAGTGGTCTCAGCCTTTCTCCCTTCCCCCGTTTTCAACACGCAGAGGTTTTAGGTGGTGGGCTGCTGTAAGGTTGGAGTCTGCGGTCAGGTAAGGCAGGAAACCCAGGCGTCACGAGCTCTGAGAAGCTGCGGGAAGTGCTGAGCAGGTTTCTCTGGCTCATTTGAGTGTTTTGTTGCTGAGATAAAATGTAACTCTTTAAGGCAGGGCCTTGTTTCCTTTCAGTGGTAGCACTTGCAGACGGGGTCGGGGTCGAGACATTGCAGGCCAGTCACTGAACGCAGTGTGAGCAGCCACTGGAGGCACAGAGTTCTGAGTGTGCTTCAGTGACCTGCACAGATGTCCCGGGGGGGTGGGTGCTGACCCTCACGCCCCACCCAGGTCTGTGGGCTCACCGAGTGTCCTGCTGTGTTTCAGGGCCAGGGGGACCTTTGCTTTTCGACGACCTCCCGCCAGCCAGCAGTGGCGAGTCAGGTAAGTGATAGGGAAGCCCACCTGCCGGTGGGACGGCGCACCTGTCACTCTTACGGAAAGTTCCTCTGCAGCCCTGCGCGGGGTTTGGGAGGACAGTGTGTCCCAGTGCGGCTTATTGACACTAAACAGGCCCCACCGTGTGGGAGCAGAAAAGGTTAGCCATGGAGACTACATTTTGGATGATTTTTCCCCTCGGGGTTCGGCCTCTTGCAACTGACTAAGAGTTAAGCGCTAAGTACTTTACTTTTGACTTTGTCACTCTTTTTTATGTCGGTGCCTGTCATTCTGGTTTGCCTTGTTATGTCCCTCACCCCAGCGCATGCAGCCGAAGTGTCTGGTTACACGAAATACACTTTAAATATGTCCAGTATCCCTGAACCCATGCATAGCCATTTCATGCCATTTTTATTAAAATGCTGACTTACGAAAAGGAAGTCTGGCCCTGACCAGTGTGGCTCGGTTGGTTGGGCGCCGTTCCGCAGAGCGAAGGGCCGCCAGTTCGATTCCCGGTCGGGGCCCATGTCCGGGCTGTGGGCCAGGTCCCTGGCCGGGGGACGCCTGTGAGAGGCAGCCGGTCGATGTTTCTCCTTCTCTGTCTCCCTTTTCCTTTCTCTAAAAGTAAATAAAATCTTAAAAAAAAGAGAGAGAAAATGAAGTCGGAATGACGCTGGTTTTAGTGACTGGTACAGGCCCAGTGCAGGAATTGTGAAGTTCAGGACTTAGGTTAGTCACTTTCCAGTCAGTTCACGTTCTGGGGGCTCTGCTTATTAATTTTATTTTCACCCAGACTATTAGCTTGGGCTCCGCCTGTTCAGTAAATGTTCAGCTGCTTTTTCCATCCAGCTAGGTAACAGGTAAGAATGGAGCAGATGCCCCCAGGTGGTCGCGGCGAGGAGCCACGCACTGCCTCCCGTCCGAGAGTCCCCTGGAGAGTCCGCGAGGAGTCCCCGGGGCGGGTGGGGGGCTGTCCTTTCCACACGCAGTTGTCCTGGGGTGAGAACCTTCTGTATGTTGTCAGATAGAGCACCTGCTTTTCAGGTCTCTTTTTTGTGTTATTAACTCATTACCATAAAATCGTTGGGATTGGTCTAGAAGATAGGGATTTAATCAGTATAGTTCCTGGATTTAGAAAAAACAGTATAATCATCTTACATAGCTAAACTAAAAGTAGAGGATGCTCATACAGTTTAGCCTAACTCCTCCCCAATAAAGACAGTATTTTAGTTACAATGAAAGTTGTGTGTGGGTCTGGCTGGTGTGGCCCAGCGGACTGAGTGCCAGCTTGTGAACCAAAGGGTTGCTGGTTCGATTCCCAGTCAGGGCACGTGCCTCGGTTGCGGGCCAGGTCCCCAGTGAGGACCACATGAGAGGCAACCACATATTGATGTTTCTCTCCTCTCTTTCTCCTTCCCTTCTCCTCTCTCAAAAAATAAGTAAATAAAATCTTCTGAAAAAAGAAAGTTGTGTGCAAAGAGGGATCTTAACAGATTTAATAAATTAAGAAAGATCTGGTGCAGCTGTCTTAGTTATTCGTATGGCAGTAGGCAGTAAACTGGTCACAACTTAGACGATTTCCACCTAACTATTAACGAGTTTGAATTTTTTTGTGACAGAATCCGATCGTGGGTCCAATATTTTGGATTTCTTGAGAAGACATTCTTCTCAAGCAGGCCAGAATCATCTGCAAAGACCGACCACTTGTAGGGCAAAAAGTAAACCCCCATGAGACAGACCACGCTCTCTGACTGCAGTGCGATCGTCGGGAAGGCGATAGCACAGCTTTAGAACCGCCTCTGTCCTGCGCTTTAAACGCGGGGGCGGCTCCTTCGCGTGCCCGTGGGGAACGGAGCACGAGCCGCAGGTGGCGGGGGGCTAACGAAGGGGCCCTGGGGAGAGTCTGCTGGAAACAGGGCGGTTTCTCAGTGGATCTGCCTTGTTACGGGGGCGGGGGGGTGCTGTGTCACACTGCTGTGTGAAGTACAAGAAGAGTCGTTCCTTGAAAAAGGACAGGTCACGAAATGCAGGGACCTTACCTCCCTTCTCCCCTGACACCCGGAGGCGCCCTGTGCAGGGGAGCTGAGCGTGGAGGACACACAGGGCCGCTTGTTGTGACAGCAGCTGCCTGTGGTCGGACGCTTGGTGGGCCAAGTGCTGTGACCAGTGCCCCGCACCCTGTCCCCCTCCGTGTCCAGACGGCCCTCGGAGACCGCACGGGCTGGGGGGCTGAGGACCTCCCTCCAGGGCGCCCTGTGGGGGGCGGGGCGGGGATCTGGAAGTGGGCCTCGCGGCTCTGGCGTGAGCACAGGCTCACCCCTCTGCCCCCGGGGGTGCTTCTGCAGCCCTGGTTTGCCTTTCGGGATCCATGCAGTTCTTAAAGCCCAACTTTTACCTCATTTAAAAAAATTTTACCGCATTTGGGTCCTTGTTATTTGTTTGAGCTTCTTCAGTATGGGTCACTTTGCAGATTGTGGACAGCTAGCTCCCTGTTCGCAGGTCAGGGCCTGCCGCTGTAGACCACTGTGTGCCTGCTACAGCCCCCACCTCCAGAAGCCTCCCCCGCAGACCCCCTGGGCCGGCACGGCCCCCCCACCGCGGGCCCGGGCCAGCTGCTGTGCCGGGGGCGGGGGGCTGGGGGCGCTCATCTGCAGGGGCTCCCGTTGTCCACCTACAGCTGTTTCTGTCTGGCTCTCCCTTCATTCCCAGGTTCTCCTGACACCTCGCTGTCCCAGCCGGTAAAGAATGAAGGGAAAGGAGCAAAGAGAAAGCCCTCTGAAGAAGAGGAGAATGGCAGTGAAGAGCTTGTGGAAAAGAAAGTTTGTAAAGGTTTTCAGACAGTTTGAAAACACATGTATTAGACTCTGTAGCCTAGACCCGCCCCGGGCAGCCGGGCTCAGCTTTCTGACGGTGCCGCTTCCTCTGTGTGTCTGTTTGCGAAGCGGGTAGGGCTCCCTGTCTGCAGACCGATCCCTGGAGCTTCCTCCCCCTCTCTCTCTACCGTCCATGGTCTGGAACCCATGGGGTCCTTGCTGAGCCCGTGCAGGGAGCGGTTCACCTGCCGCCTGCCCAGCGCCCCCTGGGTCCCCCGACCGTTCACGGCCTGACGACCCGGGCTCTGACCCCGTGGTTAGCTCCGCAGGCCCGGAGAGAGCCCGGTGCCGGCAGCGCAGTGGAGACCTGCAGTCCGCTTTGTGGCTTGTCATGGTGGGGCGGCTGTGCACTCGGTCGTGGCCCTGACCGTGTTGACTTTGGCCACGAAGGTGCTCAGAGCTGCAGGGCACGCACAGGTGGGCGAGTCCCGCCCCCCGGCCTGCCGTGGAGCTGGTCAGCCCAGTCTCCGCGCCCTTTGTCGTTTGCACGGCCCTTGGGGTCAGAAAGCAAGCTTAAGCTGGCCTGGATGCAAGAGAGAGAGGGGTGTCTGTGCCTCGGTGGGCTCCTTTGTCCTTGTCCTCCTCCGTCAGAGGACAAGCCGCTGGTCTCCCCAGCCGCTCACGTCCTCCGTGAAGTCACCAGTTTCTAGCAGTGCCCCAGCACCTTTGAGAGAAGCTCCTCTGACGTTTCTCAGCGGGATTTCTCTGTCCTCGCTGAGGGGTTGACAGAAGCAGACTTGCACGGGCCCCTTCCCCCAGGCAGACCCCCTTCTGGGGCGCGACTGCGCACTTCCCTCTGGCGCTCTGACTGACGCCGTCCACGGGCCATCTGCACTAACCCGCGCCGTCCGCTGCCTCCTGGTCCCCATGCGGCCTCGCAGACCTGCTCTGACCCGCAGGGCCCGGTGCAGCTGACTGGCTGCCGGGGGGTGGGGGTGGGGGGCGAGCGCCTGTGCCCGCGGGGAGTCGGACAGCCAGCAGCCCGCGCGTCTGCTCCGGACCCGGCACCGGCGGGCACCGTTTTGTATTGGCTCTTTGCTCTTCCCTCCTCAGCCTCTGCAGCGATCTTTGCCTTGAAGGGCTACGTGGCCGAGCGGAAGGGTGAGCGGGAGGAGATGCAGGACGCCCACGTCATCCTGAACGACATCACAGAGGAGTGCAGGCCTCCCGCATCCCTCATGTGAGTGCCCCGCGGCCAGGGCTGCCGGTGGGGCTCCGGCCACTCTGCGTGTGTCGGAGAGGCTGACATGGCACGAAGCAGCTGGGTTCGGGGCAGGTGGCTCTCCGCGAAGGCAGCTGTCTGCCCCTCCCTGATGCTGGTCCTCGCAGTGGGCGGGTGTGTCGCTGGTGTCTGGTGAGGGAGGCCCAGGTGCGGCCAGACCTCCTGCAGTGCCCAAGGCAGCCCCCGACAGAACCGTGTGGCTCCCAGCGCCAGTCGCACTGCCGTTGAGCGCCCTGCTCGGTGGGGCGAACTGCCCTCGGGGCCCTCGGGGCGTGCTCTCTACCACCACGGGGAGAGCTGCTGGTGGCGGTGCCCTTGTTCCGGGCCCCCGGAGCCCGGCTGGAAGCTGCCGGCCCAGCAGCGGGGGCTGGCCCAGGAGACCCGGGAGAGCCTGCGCGGCCGGCGAGGGCCCCGTGGGAGGAGTGTCGGGAGAGGAAAGCCGGAAGTACCCCCATCTGTCCAAACGCAGTGAGGCCTCTGGGCGGGGTCTCCGCTGTGGAGGAAAAGCAGCCGAAGGTGGGACAGGACGGTGGTTGCTAATGTGCATGGTGTCGCCCCGGCCAGTGTGGCCCGGGGGGGGGGGGGGTGTCCCACAAAACGATGGGTCAGCAGTTCCGTTCCAGGTACGGGCAGAGGCCTGGGTTGCAGGTTCAGTCCCCAGTCAGGGCACGTGTGAAAAGCAACCAATTGATGTTTGTCTCTCTCTCTTTCTCCTCCTCTCTCTAAAAGTAAATAAGTAAAGCCCTTAAGAGAATACATTTACGTGTGTAATAATTACTTATATCTCCATGAAACAGTCATTAACTGACACCAGTTGGTCATTAACATACAGTGTGCTGGAGCCTTTGGTGCTGTGGCTTTTGTCCAGTAGATGAGACCTGGTCACGTGGTGGCCCTGCAGGGAGCCCAGTCACATCGGGAGGGGACTCTAGTCTGCGTGCACTCGGTGCTCCCCAGGATGGGGGCGCTTTGGAGCTGCTGCTGAAGCCAGGAGAGGGTCTTGAGGAGAGCCCCGGGGGTGGGGTCAGCGCCTGTGGTGGGGGCGATTTAATCCGGAACGCGGCGCCCTGCCGCCAGAGAGCATGCTGAGCTCCGTGGGGCGGAGGGGCTCTGTTTCCCATGGCTTCTGGTGTCCCGGATGGAACAGGAATTGCAGTGAAAGTGTCACTTCTCATAGGCGTTTCTGTTCTTTTCGTGGAACAGTCTGTTATTTAATGCCATTTACTCCACGTCTATGCGAGTTTTCTGGCATACCTGAGAGAACAGGAATAGAATAAGTCTGGTGAGATAGGCTTTAAGAATTAGACACCTGTCCAAGTTTGAGTAACAACCCTGAAGCTGTCCCAGGTCCTTACAGATTTGTTTTTAGTGTTTTGTTTTGTTATTTTTAGGGGAGGGGGGAAGGGAAGGAGAAAGAGAGAGCCAGAGAGAACCACTGGTCGGCTGCCTCTCACACGCACCCCGACTGGGACCTGGCCCGCAGCCCAGGCACGTGCCCTGACTGGGATTCGAACTGGCCACCCTTCACTTGGCAGAGTGATGCCCAACCCAACTGAACCACACCAGTCAGGGCCTTACAGGTGTTTTTGACTGTCCTGGATTAATCATTGCTTTTCTGTGTCTTAGTGTTTAAAACTAAGTCTGGTTTAAATAAAAGAAAGTTTTGGCCGTGGCTGGTGTGGCTCAGTGGATTGAGCGCCGGTCCGTGAACTGAAAGGTCACAAGTCTGATTCCAGGTCAGAGCACATGCCAGGGTTACGGGGCGTGAGAGAGGCAACTGAGTGATGTTTCTTTCCCTCTCTTTCCCCCTTTCCCTCTCTCTAAAAGTAAATAAATGAAATCTAAAAAAAAGTTACCTTCAGTGAAAAATCAGAGCTTGTAGACCTTGACTTTTGAAACAAGTGTGTTTAATTTGAAATACCCTGAAAGTTGCTCACACACGCGTCTCCGTCAGCGTCACCGCCTGTGTCTGCTCACGGCAGTGGCCGGCGGCTGAGCAGCGGGGTGTGGA
>PVJI01005399.1:0-96851 GCA_004026765.1 Micronycteris hirsuta | reverse complement strand
TCCTTTCCTTATTTTTGATCTTGGGTAATGTAATTATGATGTGTCTTGGTGTGTTCCTCTTTGGGTCCAACCTCTTTGGGACTCTCTGAGCTTCCTGGACTTCCCGAAAGTCTATTTCCTTCACCAGCTTTGGGAAATTCTCCATCATTATGTGTTCAAATAAGTTTTCAATTCCTTGGATTTCTTCTTCTCCTTCTGGAAGCCCTATGATCCATATGTTGGGCTGTTTATAGATGTCCTGGAGGTTTCTGAGCCCCTCCTCCGTTTTTTGAATTCTTGTTTCTTCATTCTTTTCTGGTTGGATGTTTTTTTCTTTCTGCTAGTCCACTCTGTTGATTTGAGTCCCAGTTTCCTTCTTATCCCTATTGGTTCCCTGCAGATCTCTCCTCATTTGTTCAAGCAATTTCGATAGTTTTTCATCGAATTCTGTGAGCATCCTGATTACTAGGGTTTTAAACTGTGCATCTGATAGGTTGGCTATCTCTTGGTCGGTTAGCTCTGAAGCTTTGATCTGTTCCTTCCTTTGGGCCATTTTTTTCCCCTCGGTGAGCCTGTTACTGTAAGGGGGGCGGAGCCTTGGGGTTCACCTGGGCAGGTAAACTCCCGGTAGTTGTGCTGTGACGTAGCCTGTGGGGGTAGGACCTGAGAGCACAATGGCGCCTGCTCCGCTCTCCGCACAAACACCGCCTCCTGCAAGCAATTCGAGCCCCTCTGCGCTGGCTCCGGGGGTCGCTCTGGGGTCGGTGGACGGGCTGCACAGCTCCAATCCCCCGCGGGTCTCCCCAGCGAACTCTCCTGTGAGGCCGGGAGTTCCTCCTGCCGCCCACTCCACCCCCACAGGTGCTCTCACTCTGCGTGGATGGGTTGCGCTCTGCTTTCTCTCCCGGTCCGTCTGCACGTGAATGCGGACCTGCCCGGTCCACCAGTCTTGGCCCGCTGGGTCCAGATGAGCCAGGCGCTGGCCGTGCTCTGGTCAGGCAGCCCCGCGGGGACCGCCCCTCCAACCGCGGTCCTGCCGTCTGCTCACCTGCTCGCCGCGGGGTCGTCTAGCGCTCTCCCTCCGCCCTGCTCCTCCCGGCTCACCAGAGTGGATGAATGTATCTTCTTTAATTCCTTGGTTGTCGGACTTCCTCTCAATTCGATTTTCTGTCAGATCTGGCTGTTTTTGGTTGTGTAAATTTCTGATTTTTTCCTTGTTTGGTTGTGCGAGGCAGAACGGCACATTCACCTATGCCGCCATCTTAGGAAGTCTGGGGACAAAATTTCTTTAACTCCAGGTTGAACCCCACACGTCTCACAAAGTGGTCACAGCCCCTGGACTCAAGAACTGGTTTTTCTTTTTTAATACTATAAAATTATTCTGATACCTGATTCAGCGTTAAATAAACATGGGCTTTGCAAAGGAGAAGGAAAAATGATGGGAACACTTTTCTTTTGGACAGATCTTAAGGCCAGAGAATGGCAGGTGAACAGAAACCCTCAAGTAACCTCCTGGAACAGTTTATTTTACTAGCCAAAGGCACTAGTGGCTCCGCCCTCACTGCCCTCATAAGCCAAGTCTTGGAGGCGCCTGGAGTGTATGTCTTTGGAGAACTGCTGGAGCTGGCCAATGTGCAGGAGGTAAGGGCAGTTTCTAAACAATTTCTCTATCTCCTCTGTGCTAAGCCTTCCTTTGAGTCTCCAGGTTTCCAAGAAATTTCAGTGCCAAAGCATTGCAGACCTGTGAGGTGCCCTGCTGAGGGAGGGATGGGAATTGGTGGGACAGTGGCAGAGAGCAAGGATGATGTCCTGAACTCCTTTTAGTCAGCATTTTCATCTGAACTTAAGGTAAAATTAGATTGGGTTGCTAATAATT
The DNA here is from genome assembly GCA_004026765.1 of Micronycteris hirsuta. NCBI lineage: Eukaryota > Metazoa > Chordata > Mammalia > Chiroptera > Phyllostomidae > Micronycteris > Micronycteris hirsuta. The sequence continues at coordinate 94,996 of PVJI01005399.1, read as the reverse complement.
CGAAAGATAGGGAAAAAATGTAGTTGAACCTTGTAAGTTAGAAACGTAGAGTGTAAGCAGGGACTGATAAACGTTTAACAGGGGTAGTTTCAAGCATTCTTAGGGACAAAAACCTCCAGCGCAAATATTGACCAGGAAGACTGGTCAGGTGCATAGGTAGCATGAAATGATTGCTACTGAACCTGAGATAGGCATGAGTAAGGAATGTATTGTTCCTGTGGAAAAGGGCAATGTTGTGTAGGTGTGTAAAGTAGACGTGCAAAAGGATATGACTGACATGCTGGCAAGTAGTCCTTTATGCTTTGTTTGCTTCTTTGTTTGATTGTAGTTATTAAAACCTTGGGTATCCAGTTTTGGTTGTTATGCCTTAAAAATGAGATGATGCAGTGAAGAATGATCAGGTGGAAGGAATAAAGTGATATAAAGCAACCTATACTTTCCAACCTTTGCTTCCCACTGTGGATATTTTTGTATGGTTCTCCCTCACTGTCCATAGGGTGTTGGTTCCAAGCCCCTCCTCTGATGCTCAAGTCTGCTGTGTGAAATAGCGTAGTGTTTGCATAATGGCAGGGTGTACCTACATGTCACTTCACTCCCATGGATTCAGCTTAGTGGCTAATTCAAGGTCTGCTTATTGGAACTTCCTGGGATCGTTTTCTAGATATTTTTGATTGATGGGTGGTTGAATCACCAATATGAAATCTAGATGCGCAGGATGACTGTATTTACTTATTGATTGGTACTTTTATATTCATTGATTGAGATAGATAGAGATCTGGTGACACTTTTATTACTTTGGGGGTTGTGTTCAGGCACTCTTGGTGGGGTGGGTCGGCTTCCTTTTTACCGTCACAGCTTCTTTCTGGCTGCCGGGTTGGTGCTGGCTCTGTGAATGGCTTTCACAGAGCCTGTAAATCTGGGCGGTGCTTGTTCTTGGGGATCCTGTGCATGATGCTGCTGAGGGTGGCTTGGCGTTCTTGTTGTTGGTGGCCCACATATAAGAGGTGGTTGGCTTTTGCTGGCCGGTTCTTCACTTCACGACTACTAGGGCCCTTTGCTGTTGGCTGCTGGCTCCACACCCACAGCTTTGTGGTATATCATCCCATTACAGTAGGAGTTGCAGGCCTTCCAGTGACTGGACTGGCGGCTGTACCTCTTTGGTTTTTTTTTTCATTTTAAGATTTTATTTATTTATTTTTAGAGAGAGGAGAAGGGAGGGAGAAAGAGCAATGTATGATTGCCTCTCACATGGCCCTCACTGGGGACCTGGCCTACAACCCAGGCATGTGCCCCGCCTGGGAATCGAACCGGGACCCTCTGGTTCCCAGCCCGCGCTCAATCCACTGAGCTACACCAGCCAGGGCTAATTGTGAACTTTTAATATCAGTTTTGTTTCCTAGACTGTATGTTCTATTGTGTTCACTATTGTTTCCTTAGAGCTTAATATGTGACTGACACACAGGCGTTCAGCCCCAACTCGGTATGTCAGAGGTGGAAAAGGAATGCTGCGGGGAAAGCGGAAGAAAACTGGGTTCTTTTTAATGTAGACTTTATTTTTTAGAGCAGTTTTGGAGTCATAGCAATATTGAAAGAAAAGTAGAGATTTACCATATACCCCCTGCCCTGACACATGCATGGCCTCCCCTGTTTCCAGTGTCCCTCCCTAGCGTGGAGCCTGCTTTGACACGTCATTGTCACCCAGAGAACCATGACTTGCCTTGGGTTCACTCTTGGTGTTGTACATTCTATGGTTTGAACAAAGGCGTAATGAATGACTTGTATTTGCTAGTACAGTATCATGTAGAGTAATTTCACTGCCCTAAAAATCCTGTGTTCTACCTATTTATCACTCCCCTCCCTCTAACCCATGGCAACCGCTGATTTACTTTGTAGTTTTGACTTTTCCATTATGTTATAGATGGAATCCTACAGTATATAGCCTTTTTAGACTGGCTTCTTTCGGTTAGTAATATGCATTTGAATTTCCTCTATGTCTTTCATGGCTCGATAGCTAATCATTTCAACAGAAGAGATAACTAAGGGGTAGTATGTTCCTTCAGGTTCATGAAAAGCCTGAATGAATATGCCAACTAGTTGTTTTGTCATTATGAGATTAGCTAAGAGGAGATAGATGAAAATGAAAGCTGGAAAGACCTTATTGATTTGGGTCAGTGGGAGAAGTTTTAGAGTATTTGCTTTAGAGAAAATAGTCTGTTACAGCTAGTTTTGTCATCATCTGTCTGAAAAACGGGGGCTAGATTTGATGATCTCTTCTGCTTCTGATTCAGGACTTCAGGAGGTTGTTGAACCTGAAAAGGTAGACTGGAGTATTAGGGTGCCTGCTCTCATTGGGGTGCTTAGCGCATCAACTATATCTCCCCACAGTTTGTTTTTTCCATATGTAAGATGGGAATAAGCTAGTTGTGTTTCCCTGGTCTGAAATTACGGATGTAGTTCTTGGAACCTTTTTCAAAAAGATAAAATTGAGTAGTATTACCATTGGTGTCCACAGAATAACTTGGGTACTCCTGTTTAGATTTTACTGAGTCTGGTAAATTGGCAGCTAACGGGTTCATATTTGTAAGTAAAAGGAACGCCCAGTTAAGGTCATTGAGAGCAGAGTGAGCAGTTCAAACAGAACAGTATCTCTTTCGTTTTTCTTCTGAAGATAGCTCTTTGACACCAGTGTTGGTGAGGAATAGGTAATTTTTTTTCACACTTTTTTTATTGTTGTTCAAGTACAGTTGTCTCCATTTCACCCCCTCCCCCCCCCACAGGAACAGGTAATTAAAAAAAAAAGATTTTAAAATTTATTTTCAGAGAGAGGGGAAGGGAGGGAGAAAGAGAGGGAAACATTGAGGTGTGAGAGATGCATCGGTTGGTTGTCTCTTGCACGCCCCCAGCTGGGGCCCAGCAGGAGTGTGCCCTGACAGGAAGTCAAACCCGTGACCCTTCAGTTGGCAGGCCGGTGCTCAGTCCACTAAGCCACACCAGCCAGGGCAGGAATAGGTAGTTTTAATGAAAATTTTTATCTGGGATAGCCTGATATCCTGGTTTTCTGTCCCAGCCTGGCTCTTCTGTCGCACCTTATGCTGTGCTGGTCTCTCCCAGGGTCACAGCCACACGCAGTCCTGGAACTCGGAACCCTCCCTGCGCTCGGTTCGGTTTGGACTGCTAGTGGCTTGTGCTGCACCTGCCAGGCTGGTGCGTGGACAAGGCTGCTCCAGTGTTCGTTCGAACAGCGAGGGAATCTTGAGAAAACCTGAACTGTTTCCAATACTTACTGGTTTGTGTGCACACGTGGAAGCAAAAGTGGTCGCTTGGGCGTGCTGTATGGAGTGTAAAACATGTATTCCTGAGAAGGAAAAGTTAAATTGGGGGCTTTAATAATCTTATTTATTTTTTCCCAAAGAATGAAAGCGTTGGGAGGGACCACCTGATAAAACAGTGTAGAACAGGGGCGCACACTCACCCGCCCCCTGCTTGCACACTGCGGTGATTGGTAGACAGCTTGGTCTGTGAACTCTTTCTTTTCCTCCTCAGCTGGCAGAAGGAGCTAACGCTGCTTACTTGCAGTTGCTGAACCTGTTTGCATATGGAACATACCCAGACTACATAGGTGAGTTGGTTAAGATCCTCCAAAGTCTTTTCTTAATTTTGTCCCTCTGTTCCGGTGTGTTGCCTCCATGAGGATCGCTGGGGTTTGGGACGTAAAGCATGGGGTGGGGTCTCCTTGACCTGGCTGCTTCCCGTTGCACTGTGCTCTGTAGGTGATCTCACGTGAGGACTCTCCCTCCCCACCTTCTGCTTCCCAGGGGGTGGAATGGGGACTGCGTCTGTGCTCTTTCATGAATATAGCCTTGCCTGTTTTCCAGAGGCGATTCTTGAGAACTGGTGTTTGTAGAACACCTGGAGTGCTATGAAATGTCAGAATACCCACTTGTAAAGTATTGAAACATTTTAAATAGTGTCAAAACAAGATTGCTGTACTGTACTGAAGAAACTGGGAAACAGTGAGGAAGAAAGTCCCAGCGGTGCGGGCGCTGAGCTGCTGTCAGCCTCGGGGTGCTGGGCTTCCCTCCGCCGCTTAGGCCTCTCCTTGTGTGGGTGGGGTTAGATCCTGTATACAGTTTTATACTCTGCTTTTTCCACTTATTTCGTAGGCATTTAGCCATGTTTTAAGTCTGTGTATTCATTTTTAGTATTCTGTAATCTACTATTCCATAACCTACTTAGCCCATTCTCTCTTGTAGGTCATTTGAGTCATTTAAAATCAGAATCCTAAATAGCCTGTCCAAATGCTAACTTACCTTCCACTCGGGCCTTGTTTGCTTGGCTTCCCTGGTTTATGTTAGCGGCCTGACGAAAGCCTGGCGGTTTATTTTAGTGCTGTGACCCAGGACATTCCCTGCTGTATCCCTGGTTCCCATCTTTATCGGTGTCTTTCTTGCTGGGCACTTCTACTTTTTGCTGCTATCAGACTGGACAGTTCGCCACTTACCGGTTTTTTTCTGACCTTCGCTTTGTTCCAGTGAGTGCGCCCTCTGTTTCTTTTCTCACTAAAGAGGCAGCATTGCACACACTCTGGAACCAGAGTCTGCACTGTATTCTTGCTCCGGTTCCATCAGTTGCGTCATTTGGCACAGTGAATAACCATCAGCTCAGCTTCCTTCTCTGTAGTCCAGGTCCACAGTCCTCTACCTGCGCCCCCTGGGCTCGGCGTTCCAAGTCAGAATCTGGGGGACTCTGAACAGGTAATATGCTGCATATGCCTTTTTAGGTAACACCCTTGAGGGGTGTGGGCAGCACCTGTAATCAAACAGTCATAATGTTGCAGCAAAACAAGTGAATATTCACAAGTGGGATAAAAAGCCCGCCTTAATTCAGCTCAAGAATTGCTATCAGGTGAATTTTTAGCACCATATCAAGGAAAGAAAATCAGTTTGGGTTCACCTTTTTGGAACCCAGGATTATGGATAAGGAATTGAAAGCTTCAGACTCTATCTCGAGGGGTTGTTCTGAGGCCTGGCTGTGTGTGTGTGTGTGTGCGCGTCTGGATCTGTGTGGGTCTGTGCCAAGTAAAACCTGCCGTGGGTGTTACCTGCAGCTGCCGCCATACCTGTTAGCATCATTGCTATTACTGAAATCTTGCCATCCTTCGAGGCTCATTTCAAAGTCCGCATTTTTTCCCTCTCCTGTATCTCCCCAATGTGATTGGGCTCACTTGCTCTCTCTCTCTCTCTCTCACCCCTTCTCCCCTGCTTTCCCTACCTCTCTCTCTCCCTTTCTCCCTCTCCACCCCCTCACCCCCCAGACCTTTTGCTCTCTTCTGGTAGTGCGTACCTTTCTTCTGTTAGTTCTGTCTTGCATTTATAAGACAGTGACTTGCACATAGAAGATGCCCAGTGAAGATGTGGTGAGCTTGATTGAATGTCACAGAGGGCACAAATAGTATTCCATTAAGAAAATTGTCAAGTGTATTCATGGCTGGATTTTCAGGAGCTCTTTGAGCATAGAGACTGAGTCTTGTTTTTGGAGGTACGTGGTCTTCCCAAGCAGACAGGAGGAACTCGTGGGACATTTGCTCATGATAAGTGCAGAGTCATGACAGTGACTCAGTGGTGGATTTGGTGGGGGGAAGTGCTATGCTTATTCCATAAAGGAATCCTCATTTCCTTTTGTGTCTTGATTTTTGTGGTGGGTGGGACCGAGCAGCCAACAAGGAGAGCCTGCCAGAACTGAGCACAGCGCAGCAGAACAAGCTGAAACACCTCACCATTGTGAGCCTGGCATCGAGAATGAAGGTACGGCCCTGCTCCCTTTCCCGTCTCTTCCTCCTCAGCTCGAGGCAGGTCCCTCACTGGCGTCATCGTGGAATTCCCAGCTACGCACAGTAGAGTCAGAGCATAAATGCACAAAATTTGCTCGGCAAAGGACAAAAGAGGAAAAGATAATTTAAATAGTGTTGACAATTATTCACCCTCCTGTTTAGGAAAAACATGCCCAGGAGTGACTGAATCAGCAGCTCCCAGTTTTGGTGTGCCATGGCGCCTCGCAGGGTTTGAGCATTTTCCCTGCTGGAGGGACACTGCTGTCTGGAGAGAGGTATTTTTTCAAACAGCAGGGCGTCTCCAGGCGAGTTAACCACTTCATTTGTTGCTCGGTGTACAGTGAGCTGCGCTAATGCTGGAGGAAAAACTTGCTATGTTGGACTTACTGAGAAGTAGATTTTTAATATTTTTCCTTCCTCTGGGGATTTTCAAGGTTAATTTTACTCATTGGAATTTCTGCCTTACATGTTGGCCTTAGGCCCAAACCTGTAAGATGTCATCACTGCACTATGTCTGACTTCCCCGCCCCGCTCAATTTAGAAGCAGCCTTGCAAACAGCTGCTCATAGTCATTAACAGAGAAGATCCAGATTTGGTTAACTTATAGTTGATTTGGCTCTCTGCCTAGTCCCAGCCTGAGTGTCTTAAGTTTTCTGGGGACTGTGCCTTTGAAAACGTTGCTTTTCTCATTTCCCCTCTGTGATTGAGCTCGAGAGGTATGTGCTTTTTCTTGCATTGTCGTTGCTTGGCTGAAATCACGTTACATGATCTAATCACAAATTTTTGATTCTCAGCCTGACATTTCAGATGGGAGGCCTAGTTAGTTAGGAAATGAAGACCTGACTTTTTTTTTTTTTGTCCTGATCATGGACTTCTCAAGTGTAGCAAAGAGTAGGAGTAGGTTTTTCCTTCATTTTTACAACCTAACATTGTAAGCCCACCTGCCGCCCCTGGGTTTTAGACCTTCAGTCATAGAAAACCCTGTTAGGTGTGTTTGCTCTTACTCTCTTCTGTGCATGCATTCTCCTCCTGTCTGTTTCTGCAGATTTGATCACTGTGTTAATTTCCAGACTAAAATCAATGTGTCAGGATTTGCAGAAAACTGGATGTGTAGATATCTGGTTGTCTTGGAGTCATGCAGAATGATGGTGTAGCCCCTTAAGGACTGTTGTTGGGAACTGAGAGTGGTTGCAAAGAGTCTGAGAAAACCACTGTAAACTTCAGGATGACCTCTGAGCTGGCCATACTACTAGCCACCTGTAGGTGGGTGTGTGAGCCTGCATGTGGTTTTGCTCATACTCTGCCAGGTAAGCCCCCAGTTTCTCCTGGCCAGTGTCTGAGATTAGAGTTTTGTGATGATCTGACATTTTATGCAAAGTCTGCAAGCTTCCAGAAGGTGGCAGGGTGGCATATACCAAATATTCCTTTTCTCTTCTCTAAAGAGTTTAGGGCCTCAAACAGTTTGTTTCAGGGCATGAAAGCAGAAGGTGGGGCAAAGTCCAGGAGGCCAAGAATCTTGGAGAATGCATTCCCAGATGCTGTGGGTCTTGTTTGGATCCCACAGGTCTTACAGCTCATTTATCCATCTCTTGTTGCCGTAGATGATAATAATTATCACTACACTGTATTTCCCAAAGCCCTGAGGCAGCTGCTGGCTGTGTTGGTAATACCTGCATTTCTTTAATGTTTGCCAGTGGTTTTTGTAAATATCACATGGCCTTATCTGCAGTGTATCCCCTACTCCGTACTGCTGAAGGACCTGGAGATGCGGAATCTCCGGGAGTTGGAGGACCTCATCATCGAGGCTGTCTACACTGACATCATCCAGGGCAAGCTGGACCAGCGAAACCAGCTGCTGGAAGTGGATTTCTGCATTGGCCGGGACATCCGAAAGAAGGACATCAATAATATTGTCAAGACCTTGCATGAGTGGTGAGGCTGAAAGTTGGAGGGCTCCCTTCTCTTTAGGGAGGAGGATATCTGGCCTCTGCTTGGGGAAACACGGGGCTGCCTGGGGAAAGTTTGCCAGAGTGAGGGGCTGCATTTGTGACGATAGCTGGGTAGCAGTAGGAATCATTTCAGGCCTCCTCGTGCCTTGGCGATAAAAGAGTTCTTGTCCTGGTACAGCCGGGGGCTGTTGAATGGTGGCTGTCACACACCCAGGGTTGGCAGGTGGAGCCTCTGCAGCCCAGCTACGTGATGCCGACCCTGTGCTTGCCAGCCAGCCTCAGCGTCTGACCACATGCAGGAGGCTGGTTTGGTAAGGTCTTTGGGCGAGAGAACCCGTGCTCGGCATCGGTAACATTGGGCCAGTGTCTATAAAACATTGTGAGGGACAGTGAGGACAAGGAATGGGTCATTCTAAGTCGGAACACAGACTCACACTATATTAATAAAACTATATTCTGGTATAGGAAAAGAACTGGGATGTTTGCATGTACTCTATTTCAATAGAGTTTTAATAGAATTTGATGTTTACAAGAGTTACTTCAGGTTCCCTATGGGTTTGTTACAAAGTTATTTAAATGATTTGGGTCTTAAAAAGCCAGATGAACTTGATCGGAGATGAGGTTTTAGCCGAGTTTTGAAGGAAGGCCAGGGCGAGAGCATGGTTGGAGGTGGGGAGAGAATGTTCCCAGGCAGGCTCTTGGCAGTCTGGAGGTCAGGGAGCAGAGTGGGCGAGTTTTGTGTAGGCTGGGGGGCGGGGGGGCGGGGCACTTTTCTGTAAAATAGATGGAATCTCTGGCTTATCCCCAAGAGGAGTATATCTAGATTTGAGCCCCTGGAGTCTAATGCTCCCCCCACCCCGAGTACCCTAGTTTCCCTCACTTCAGCTACTATTGGCCCACCCCTCACCCCAAGTTCTAGTCCAGGTGTGACCCCATGTTCCCTTTACAACCTCTGACCAAAGCAGGAACTTTCAAAAGATTGTAGAACTCTCAAAACAAAATAAATGGGAAATAAACTTAGAACATGCCCCCAACATGAAAATGGTCTGGTGTACCAAGTCTAGCTTTCTGGCCCACGGAAGCTGGCGGTCTGATGCTGTTTTTGACGTGGCTGACACATTTGTCACGTCCATAGTCTGGCTTCCTAGTTTTAGCTTCCAACAAGTTTCCACCCAGAGGTGACGTCCTAACCCCCCATCCCAGGAGGTGTATGAGTACAGATTCTTAAAACTTTGTTTAGGCATTGGAGTTCAAATTGAAACAAAATTAGGATGTCGAGTGGCCCCACAAATAGGGCAGAATGTTCACATCATTGAATCTTAAGTGAAGGATTGTGTGGGTATTCATTGTACTATTCTTTCAACAATTTTTAAGTTTAAAATTTTCAGAATAAAAAGGGAAAAGAAAATGAGGGGGGTGACAGGAAGTAATTGAAACTTCTGAGAAAGGGGGCAATCTTCAAAATAGGATGCTTTTAGAAAACAGTTTTTTCTTTTGAGAAAAATAAAAGTTCTCCCTTAATTGCTTTTACCTCACAATGTGCAAAACTCCCCCACCAGATGCAAAGGTTGGAGATTAAAGCCGTACTCTAAGAAACTACTCCACGTACTCAGTGTTTGTTGCCACATGCCCTGTGTTATGTGCCCTATTTAGAAACACTTGTCTTTTGGAAGGAGTGCAGGGGCAAGGGCCCTGGCAGAGGGGGTGTTACAGAAAGACCCAACCCGTAAGGGGTTGGGAAGGGAGGTTTCGGAGCCAGGAGGAGAGCTCCCAGGCCCTCCTGTGGCTCAGGACCTGCGCCTCCTTTGCAGGTGCGATGGCTGTGAAGCCGTTCTGCTGGGCATCGAGCAGCAAGTTCTGAGAGCCAACCAGTACAAGGAGAACCACAGCCGAACCCAGCAGCAGGTGGAGGCAGAGGTAAGGGCGGGACTTTGCTCCTCTGCTCCAGGGCGCCCTGTTTGCTCCCTCATCTTGGGAGTCTTGTTCTAGGTGAAATAAGCGGTTATCAGCAAATAGGCATGGGGGAGGGGGAGAGTGTGACACAGTCTCTATTCTTGGTGCTCTCTGTCTCCTTTCTGCTGATGGGTTGGCAGAGGACCAGTGAGCTTAGAAAGCCGAGAATGTTGTAATTCCTCAATACACAGGCACTTTACAGCTGAAAAGCAGAAGACACGAGGTTGGGGTGTACCTTAAAGATGGATAGGAGGAGGCACCCATCTAAACTCTTCTTAGTTTTGCTCTAGAGCATCCAGCAGGATGTCAGCTTCCCTGGTTAAACTTGCTTTGGACAGTGCTGCGGAGCAGACCTGATATGCCGCTTGAACTGATAACCAGTCAGTGGGGTGCCTGAAGTTGAGCCACTGAATAAATTACACAAAGTAGATTTCAGACCGCTCCAGCCAGGTTGTGATTATAGCAAGAAACTTGTCCAGGGAAAACTTGCAGCTGTCTTTTCTTTGACTCATGGTGGAAACAGAACAGCTGTTTTGAAAATTAGACTATAAGAATAAGAAAATTCACCCTGGCTGGTGTAGCTCAGTGGATTGAGCGCGGGCTGGGAACCAAAGGGTTCAATTCCCAGTCAGGGCACATGCCTGGGTTGCAGGCCAGGTCCCCAGTGAGGGCCATGTGAGAGGCAACCATACATTGCTGTTTCTCTCCTTCTCTGTCTCCCTTCCCCTCTCTCTCTCAAAATAAATAAAATAAAATCTTAAAAAAAAAAAAAAGAAAAAAGAAAATTCAAAATCAGAGACCAACACCATCAATGTTTAATTTTTTCGAAAACTAGCAAAGGACTGAAAATTTTCTATGAAGGGATAAATATTTTATTTTTTTTAAAGATGATTTATTTATTTATTTATTTATTTATTTATTTTAGAGAGAGGGAGAAAGAGAGGGACAGAAACATCAATGTGTGGTTGCCTCTTGTGTGGCCCCTACCGGGGACCTGGCCTGCAACCCAGACATGTGTCCTGACTGGGAATTGCAGGCTGGTGCTCAGTCCACTGAGCCACACCAGCTAGGGCTAATTTATTGCGTTAGTAGTAGATTTAGAATTATTGACGATGCTGTAGACCTTTTTAAAATTTTTATTTTACTTCATTATTTATTGATTTTAGACAGAGAAACATTGATTAGTTCCACTTACTTATGCATTCATTGGTTGATTCTTGTATGTGACCTGACTGGGGATCAAACCCCCAACTTTGGCTTGTTGGGATGACACTCTGACCAACTGAGCTACCCAGCCAGGGCTACTGTAGACCTTTTCCTGGAGATTTCTTATATATTTGCAGGTACATAAAGAATGATACTTAAAACAATATCTTTAAAACTGTAGCAATCCTAGGAAGTCAGTAAAACTTACAACTTATCATCGATGTAAAAAGGGACAAGTTTTCCTTTCACTTCATTTTAATTTTTAATATCAGTAGAATGTCATAAAGATATGTACCTTTATCCTCAATTAAAAAATTTCTTGCTAAGAAATACTACGAGTTACAGAAACAGCAACAAGAAGAAGTTGGCTAGAAGGACGGGCTAGCAGGCGCGGGGGAGGGAGGGTGTGGTGCACAGGGTGCTGCTCGGCTCCTTACGCCGAGTGGTAGGGGCCGTGTTCGTTTTATTCTTCTCTAAACTACAGGCATGTTGTAACCTTTTGAAATGTGTGATATGTTTCATACTAAAAAAAGAAGAAAGGGAAAAATTTGGTGGGTGAAATAAATGCAAGTGAAGATAAAAGTGTGATTGTGGTCTTCCGGGCACCTGCTTGTTCAGGACTCTGGTAGCCTCTTGGCAGGACGCAGGCACCTGCCGTTGGATCACTGGGCGTTGTCTGTGTGCCTGTAGCCTGGTCTCTGTGCAGTGACCTCAGAATTTGTTTAGAGCCCTTAAGATCAAAGTGTTGGCATTGGAAGTCTTTTCCTGGTGTTATAGGGCTTAAAGTGTTGATGGTATTAATGAGTTTTATAAGTCAGGTGTCCCAGAGTGGAGCAGAGTGGGGCCCAGAAGTACAGCTAAGGAACAGTAAATTGCTGTGCCTTTTGAAGGGGGATTTGTGAAATTTGAAGATTTCCCCTTCTCTGTTACATGTGTCCTTGAAAATAAAGCCTGTGTCTTTGTAAGATCAGCTCCTAGTCCCATGCCTAACCCATAGTGGTTGCTCACATGTTTACTGAACTGAATATGTCTGGCACAACCTATAAGTGTACTGTGAACTCTGCTTTCCATGAACTAGAGTGAATTTATTTTGGATATACGCACACTCCCCTATGTACTATACATTCCCACTCTGTGGATGTTCAATCCATCATTAATTTTTAACCCTACTTTATGCGAAAGAGGTATGAACTACTTTTAATTTAACTTTAGCCAAAGACAAATTCAACTATGAAAATAAGCCTGCTGCTTCTCTAACAAGCTGTGTTATCACCTTCGTGAGTATTGTGGCCTCTGCGCTGCGATTGGTGCCTGAAAAGTAGGAAGGGCTAATCACTCTGTTCTCTCTGTTGATTCTAACCTGTGAACCAAACCCTGGAGACACATGGGATTTGGAGGTGAAGCGTACCCACCCGACTGGGGTAGCCTGCGTGAGACAAGCCGTCTTTAACCTGGTTGGAAGGGCCTGATTGCTGCTGGCTGCCCCATCATGCCTTGCCTGTTGTCAGTTGTGTTAGGGTAGGGGGTGGGCTTGGATTGTACGTAGCCAAGAGGGATGAATGATACTAGTTTCAGAATTTCGAACAGTTCAAGTTTATTTCTATGACGCATGGCATCTGCTGAAAGAAGGGGGGTGTTAACATAGGTACTTAGACACTTGGCTAATGTTGAGGCACAACCAATACTTAGACACAGTGTGGGCAAAATCTTTAAATTAGCATGATTTAAAAAAAGGAAAGGAAAGGAAATAGAAAGTAAAGGGGAAAGAGAAGAAAAGAAAAAAGAGCCATGGATTTGTAACCAGTGGCTTACTGATGCAAAACATGGGTATGGATACCCCTGCTGGCAGGGCCTGATACTGCCACAAGGTGGCAGTATGGATTAGATGAAGTTCGAGAGAGAAATTTGAGGAGAAGGCTCAGTCAAGACCACCTTCAATACCAAAGAAAATGATCTGCTGATTAATCATCACCTAGAAAATCTGGAACAGACCAGTATGAGGAGGAGCACGGCCAAAGCCAGAGCCTTGTCAGTTTTCCATTCAGTAAATGATGGTCAGGCTACTGAGCGTAGGACGCTGATAATCTCCCAGCGAGGCACACTAAATGTTTGTCGACTGGAAAAGAAAATAAATCTTCAAAGAGCAAAGCTGTAATTCTGTCGTATTCTGCAGATATTTATGCTTCTGTTGCACTTGACCTAACTTTTTTAGTCATTCTCTCAGTGAGTTGGTGATTTTTTCTTTTTTGTCCTTAAATTATATTGTTTTTCTCAGGGGAAAAACTTGATGTTTTCCTCCCCTAAACTTTTTTTTTTAAGATTTTTATTTTTAGAGGGGAAGGGAGGGAGAGAAACAGCAATGTATGGTTGCTCCTCACATGGCCCCCACTGGGGACCTGGCCCGCAACCCAGACATGTGCCCCGACTGGAAACCGAACTGGGACTCTTTGGTTCCCAGCCTGCGCTCAATCCACTGAGCTACACCAGCCAGGTCCTCCCCTAAATTTTAAAATAGCAGCTTCCTTTTGGTGAGTTGTAGCCTCAAGAGCCTTGCCTCTTAATTAAGCCAGCTCTACCACTTTTTACCTAAGAATATTCGCTCCTTTTCTCCTTTCACTGAAATAACACATATTAATTAGTTACTATTCCAGCATACCTGGGGAAGACAGAACAGTAACATTACGAGCTGTTTCATTATCTCTGAGCAAGCACTCTGGAGGGGAGGTAATGATTGGCTGAAGCATCATAAAGCATGTCTTCATTCATAGTTGATTTCAGAGCGCGTTTTTCTTCATATTAGAATGTGCCTATGGCTGACATGTGGATGTTAACACACAGCTGTCGCTACATTTACAGAGTAGGCTTTGTTTGAGTCATGTAGATAATAAACTGCAATTGGACAGAGTAGGCTCTGTTTCCCGGGACATAGGAACCCCCCAGGAGTTAAGTTAGTACAGTCCTGGGCTTGTTGGCTGTTAGAGCGCAGGGCACCAAAAGGGTGCCTCCTGGCTCCTCCCGGAGAGGGCTCTCTCCCTCTCCCAGCTCGTTCCTGATGTGGACTCTGCTTCCTGATGTCTGCCTTTGCTTTGCCTCACAACTGGAAGGAGTCTTCCTGCCCGGGAAGCTCCTCTCTCTGCTTTCGCCTGATACGTAAAGTCTGGCCAGCAAGGCTGCAGTTTTGTCAGCAGCTGCAGTCCCACCTGCAAGTTCCTGGGACCCATGTTTCAAAGGACTTGCTAAACTCCAGGTCATTTCAGGTAATGGCACAGGGGTGCAAGTCGGGCCACTCAAGTAAGAAAATTAGTAGGGCCAGTGGGGTAGTATTTGTCCTCTGTGGAAGAGGAATTAATTGGACTTCTCAAGATTGTTTCATGAGGCCGAAATAGGTTTCATTGGTGGACCTACCTGGGCAGCTTCTCTTGGGTCTCAGAACACACTGTCTACAGTTAGACCTGCCCAGCTACTACAAGAAGCTAGTTGACTCTTAACTCCCCTTCAACTATGGGAATGCTTGGTTTAGCAGTCTCTTTTGTGAGTCCTTTGTGTTTAAAATGCTAACAATCAAGCTGACTTGAGCGAGGCATATCTGTCATAGAACCCAGTATGAGGGCCGTGTCGCTGCTCCTAGCCAGGCTGAGACTTTGTGGAGGATAAATGGTCTCATTTCTTAGGCTGAAGGACACCTGCCCAGGAAGCCCTGTTTCTCTCTGGAAGCCTTCCTTTCATTCCATTCTGGGTGAGCTAAAGGTGAACATCAGAAACCTGAAGGAGACAGGCGTGTGAGGCCGTGTGAGCGAGGTGCTGCCAGGCGAGTACAGGCTGAGGGCGGGCTGGTCGGTGTGGGCTGGAGTGGTCAGGGCGGGTTTGTGGCAGAGGTGCTTGACTCTGCAGGGAGGGTCAGATCTAGCTTAGGAGGGGACGTACCCAGGCTAGAATAACAGGGTGTGGGAAAGGCAGAGATGAAGCGCTGCTCCCGGCCATGACACGCGTGGACCGGCGTGGCTTGAGTGGACAGCATGTGTTGAGGAGGAGGGAAGGAAGGTGCAGGATCTTGAGTGGTGTTTCAGAAATGGAGAAAGAACCAAGATTTCCATTGGGGAAGAGTCTCATTTCTTTTCACGTGACCAGGGTCACTGAGCACCCAAGATAAGGGCTTATTGGGAGGGTACTGCTTGAGCTAAACAGGCATTTGAATGAAAGGGGGGAGGTATGCTTTTGTCTATTTATTTGGCAAAAAGCTTTTGACAGGATCCTGAATCAAAGACTTTTAACACATTGTGTACTGCATAGAAATCTCTAAGACATACACCAGGGACCGCACGATATTGGGCAAACTGCACGTTAATTAAATCATCTCGTGATGCGGTCCTTAACAGATGGCATGTGAAACACGAGAAAACTCGTGAGCGGTACAAAAAGTGTTAAATGGAACTGAGTTACCAAGAGTCTGCGTTACCCAGTGGGGAGTGGCAGTAGGGACAAGAAGAGGGCACAAATGGACCCTGTCTGGGTGGAGGGAGTGAGAGCGAGTGCTGAACTCCGGGGAAAAAAGAATGTAGAGAGCAAAAGGCAAACAGCAAGTGCTGGGGTCAGCTGAGCTGGGGGCTGTGGAGAGGCTGGCTGGCGGGGCTGTGTGTTGGGTTGGTGGGGCAGGAACTGGCCTCTCTGCTTGGCCACAGGCACTGTGACTCCAAAGCCAGCCCATGTCACCCAAGGTCACTGCAAAAAGAGAAACTCCACTTAATTTCTGATAGGCTTGTAACGACATATTTTATAGAAACACAGGTGCAAAGGGTCAAAAATAGAACCATTATTTGGGCATTTATTAAATACCTTTTCCTTATTCATGTATGAATTACGAGACTGTCAGTAAATCTAAAATACTGTTGAACGAACTCAAAAAGTGTCCATTGGCTTTGGCTACAAATAAATGATACAGATTTTATTCAAGGATCTTGGGGCTTGTAAACCGGAAGAACAACTAGGCAATATCTGGAATGTTTCAAAGAAGAAAGCAAGCTCAGGGCTCTCAGTAAAAAGTACATTCCTGAGAAGAATCAGTCCGGGACGCTTAGCCTCTGGGTGATAACCCTCTGGATGATGGATGGTCTGGGTACTGAACCTTCTTCCCCGGCACTTTGGGGGCGGTCCGAGGGTCACCTGCAGGTCTGATGTATATCCAGGCACTGACGCCGGACTGCAAAGGTCAAATGCCCAGGCCAGTTAAAGCACGAACAGAGTCGTTTCCTCAGGCCTCAGCCTGCTTGGTTTTAGTAATTCAGCAGCTTGACTATGGTTACTACATTTTATTTCTTCCTTCTGTTTCTCAATAAATTAGGCGAAAAACTTGATATAGAAAACAATTTGTAGTATAAGTTGATTGTTTAGTAAAAATTATTGCATAAAGAACTTGAGGAAATAAGGTCAAATGGTGCTTCTCAGCCAAGATGAGATTAAGGAAACTACTTTCAATAGGATGTTTTGCTTAGAAAGATGCCATTTTTAAAAATATAGGCCTTGTATTTCTTTTCTTTTTTTTTTTTTTTAAGATTTTATTTATTTTTAGAGAGAGGGGAAGGGAGGGAGACAGAGAGGGAGAGAAACAGCAATGTATGGTTGCCTCTCACATGGCCCTCACTGGGGACCTGGCCTGCAACCCAAGCATGTGCCCTGACTGGGAATCGAACCGGGACTGTCTGATTCCCAGCCCGCGCTCAATCCACTGAGCCACACCAGCCAGGGCTTCTTTTCTTTTTTTTAAATCTGTATTTTTAAAATTATATTTTATTAATTATGCTGTTACATTTGTTCTGATTTTTTCCCCTTTGCCCCCGTCCACCTAGCACTATCCACTCACTCAGGCAATCCCCCCACCATTGTTCATGTCCATGAATCCTGCATATAAGCTCTTCGGCTCCTCCATTTCCTACACTGTACTTTATATCCCCTTGGCTATTCTGTAATCACCTGTTTGTACTTCTTAATCCCCTCACCTCTTCATCTACTCCCCCATAACCGCCTCCCATCTGGCAACCGTCAAAATGCTCTCCGTATCCAAGATTTCATCTCTTGTTTCTTATTTGCTTAGTTTGTTTCTTAGATTCAATTGTTGATAGATATGTATTTATTGCTATTTTATTGCTCATAGTTTTGATCTTCTTTTTCTTATATAAGTCCCTTTCACATTTCATGTAATAATGATTTGGTGATTATGAGCTCCTTTAGTTTTTTTCTTGTCTGGGAAACTGTATCTGCCCTTTGATTCTAAATGGTAGCTTTGCTGGGTAGAGCAATCTTGGCTGTAGGTCCCTGCTTTTCATGACTTTGAATATTTCCTACCAGCCCCTTCTTGCCTGCAAAGTTTCTTTTGAGAAATCAGCTGACAGTCTTATGGGAACTCCCCTGGTGGTAACTAACTGCTTTTCTATTGCTGCTTTTAAGATTCTCTCTTTATCTTAACTTTTAGCATTTTAACTATGATGTGTCTTGGGGGGGGCCTCTTTGCATCCATCTTGTTTGGGACTCTCTATGCTTCTTGGACTTGCACATCTGTTTCCTTCACCAAATTAGAGAAGTTTTCTTTCATTATTTTTTCAAATAGATTTCCAATTTCTTGCTCTTTCTCTTCTCCTTCTGGCACCTCTATGATGCAAATTTTGGAATGCTTAAAGTTGTCCCAGAGGATGCTTACACTGTCCTCTTTTTTTTTAATTCTTTTTTCTTATTGTTCTGACTGGTGTTTTTTTGGTTCCTTATGTTCCAAATCATTGATTTGATTCTCAGCTTCATCCACTCCACTGTTGTTTCCCTGTACATTGTTCTTTATTTCAGTTAGTGAATCCTTCATTTCTGACTGGGTCTTTTTTATGCTGTTGAGGCCCTCACTAAGTTCCTTGAGCATCCTTATAACCAGTGTTTTGAACTCTGCATCTGATAAATTGCTTATCTTCATTCTGTTTAGTTCTTTTTCTGGAGTTTTGGTCTGTTCTTTCATCTGGAGCATGTTTCTTTGTCTTCTTATTTTGACAGCCTCCCTGTGTTTGTTTCCATGTATTAGGTAGAGCGGTTTTGACTCCTTGTCTTGGCAGCATGGCCTAATGTAGTCGGTGTCCTGTAGGGTCCAATGGTACAGTCTCCCCTCACACCCAAGCTGGGTACTTGAGGTGTGCCCATAGTGTGGGCTGAGTACACCCTCCTCGTGTAGTTGAGCCTCGATGGCTGTTGGCAGGTCAGTGGGAGGGATTTACCCAGGCCAGTCAGCTGCAAGGATTGCCTGTGACCCCTGACCACCAATATCTGCCCTCCATGAAAGATCATCTGTGCAGGGGCGTGGTGCTCCAGTGAGGTCTGTATCTGTCCACTGGGTTCGCAGGCCCTGAGGTCTCCCAGGTGGTACAGGCCAAGGTCAGCCCCCCAACTGTGTTTTACCTGGGGCCACCCTGCATGAGTTATAGAGCAATCGCAGATGGCTGCTACTTTTGCTGGGCTTGGAGATTCCCAGGTGAAGCCAGGCTGTGAATCTGGGCAGGGCACTTAGTGCTGTGCCTGGGGCTCACTGAAGCCAGCTGTTGCTTGTTTGAAAGGATTTAGGAAGTTGTGCAGCATGAGCCAAGACCAACCATTCTTATGGAGAAGCCACTGTTACCAGCTGTGAGTTGGGTGGGATGGAGCCTTAGGGGATCTCCGGGGTGGGACAATCAGTGCTGACCAGGTTGGTGGAGCCTCAGGTATGGCGCCAGGTTGGTGGAGCCTCAAGTATGGCACCAGCCTGCAGGCTCTGTAGCTCTGTGGCTGTGTGGGAAGAGGGTTCAGAAAAGGAACAGTGGCCTCTGCTGTCTTTCTGTTTGGGAGAGAGCTGTCCTCCAGCCTTTACCTTGATGCCAGACACTTCAGTTCCTCCCTGTATGCCACTGGTACCTTTCAGGCTGCTACTCTGATGTTGGAGCTCAGAGGGAGTGAGTCTGAGTAAGTCCATGTGTGGGTTCTTTCAAAGGAATTACTTGGGACTCCAGAAGTTTCTTCCACCGACTCAATCCCTACTGGTTTTTGCAGCCATAAGTTATGGGGACTTTTATCTTCCTGACACTGGAACCCTGGGCTGGGAGGCCTGGTGTGGGGCTGGGACTTCTTGCTCCTGAGATATCCCTCCCAAATTTTTATCCACCACGCATGGATGTGGGACCAACCTGCTCTGTCTCCACCCCTCCTACTGGTCTGGATGGATGTGGTTTCCTTAATTCTGTAGTTGTTAGACTGTCATTCAACTTACTCTCTGATGGTTCTGAGTGATGGTTATTCTATAATTTAGTTATAATTTTGATGTGATTGTACAAGGGGGTGAGCTGTGTTTACCTGTGCTTCCATCTTGATCAGAAGTCCAGGCCTTGTATTTCTAATGTTTTATTAAGATAAAATTTTGCCAGCTTTTGGGAAAACTTTAAAAGAAATCACTCAGGCAGTACATCCCACATACTGAAAGTATGGGTGTGAATCTTGTTTTCTTTCATTGTCTTAATGTGTATTTTCAAGTTGCAGTATCTTTTTAACACATTAGAAATCAGAGGTAACTGACATGCGAAGAAATAAACTTGTTGTGCTATGAGGTCTTGCTAAGATCTTAATTAGTTTTTCTCAGAATACTTAGCATCAAACTGGAGAGGCCTTAGAATGTTTTTATAAGCATTTATTTTAAAAGTAGTGATAACTGAGAAATCACATTTCTTTCTTTTTATTTTTTTAAATATTTTTATTTATTTATTTTTAGAGAGAGGAAGGGAGGGAGAAAGAGAGGGAAAGAAACATCAATGTGTGGTTGCCTCTCATGAGCCCCCTACTGGGGACCTGGCCTGCAACCCAGGCATGTGCCCTGACTGGGAATTGAACCGGCGACCCTTTGGTTTACAGACCGGCACTCAATCCACTGAGGCACACTAGCTTGGGCAGAAATCACATTTCTTTCTTTCTTTCTTTTTCTTTTTTTTTTTTAAAGATTTTGTTTTATTTTTATATAAGGGAAAGGGAGGGGGAGAGAAACATCAGGGTATGGTTGCCTTTCTCGCGTGCCCCCTACTGGGGACCTGGCCTGGAACCCAGTTATGTGCCCTGACTGGGAATTGAACCAGCGACTCTTTGGTTCACAGGCTGGTACTCAATCCACTGAGCAACACCAGCCAGGTCTGAAATCACATTTCTTTTTTTAAAGATTTTATTTTTATTTTATTTTTTAGAGGGGAAGGGAGGGAGAAAGAGAGGGAGAGAAACCGCAATGTATGGTTGCCTCTCACATGGCCCTCACGGGGACCTGGCCCGCAATCCAGGCATGTGCCCTGACTGGGAATCGAACCGGGACCACTTGGTTCCCAGCCCGCGCTCAATCCACTGAGCTACACCAGCCAGGGCTGAAATCACATTTCTTAATATCTTCTCCAAGGGTATCAAAATATGCCTTGGAATGAAACAAACAAAATCAGTCTCTTTTTTAAGAGAAAGAATGTCAAGCCATCCACTTGCTCCAGATTTTTTGCGCCTTGTCTCACCAAGTCACTACTGAACAAGACATCCCAAGCAGCAGTGAGCCACCGGGGCTAGGGGCGGGGAGGTTCGAGGTGGCACTTCTTGGTCTGGCAGGACACTGTGGTAAACCCAGACTTGACTTAGGCAGCCCTCTGTTTCACCGTCTCAGCCCACAGTCCCCTCTGCGCCTTTCAGAAAGGCTCTAGTGTTAATGGGGGCAATAGCAGTTTGGTGCATGGCTGTTCCTGTATCTCAAAACAGCAACAAAAATCACAATTAAAAAATGGCCTCCAATCTAGTGGAAGCTCATCCTGCAGGTGTCAGACCTCCGGGAAGGGAACTTTTGTCCCACTCGCACGGTATAGTTTCAGGTCTGCATGTGGCTGTGTCTCACTCAGGCTCCTGGTGCTCCGCTGAGGAATTTTGGCCTGACAACTCCCTTGTTCCTCTGTAGAAGCCCAAGCCTGCTTCCCGGAGCACATGGAGCCCCCTTGCTTTCTCACCAGCAGACTCATCCTACCTTACTCCGCAGCACCCTTCTCTTTCTCTCTTCTAATGATTTTTAAAAAAGGCTAATGCTGCTGCTTCTGCCTTTCTTCCTCTCAGTAGCTAAAGGGCCAAAGCATCAAAGACCCGTTAGAACTGGTGTTGGGGAATGTGTGTGTAAACATGCATGAAGTTGGTACATTCGCTTTTCAGAAGGCAATACGGCGATAATTATTAAACTGTGAAATGTGCAAACCCTTTGATCTGACAGCTCACTTCTAGTAATATGTCCTCCACAGGCGTTCCCCAAAGTATGCAAAGGTAAACGTCAAAGGTCGTCACAGGAGCTCCGTACCTGGTAGAAACAAGCTGGGCGCTCACTTGAAGGTTGTAGAACATTCATAGTGGAGGAGTACACAGGTGTTACATAAAACATGTGTTCTGATGCGGGACAAGATTCAGGAGTTGCTCAGATATAGTCAAGCCCCTCCTTTGTTAAGTGAAGAAAGGTATTCTGAAAACAGTAGTGCGCCATTTTTTTTTTTTACTGTGTTTTCATAGTTTATCACTTACTGGCTGAAGTTCATCCTCTGATTGTTTATTCAGGAAGGGCTCATGGAGCTTGTGAAAATACTTGATGTCATACAGGAACAACAGCAGTTAGCTGAGCCTAGAATTCTTGGTCCCTCTTTTTCTTTTCTTCCTTTAATGGTTAATATTTTATTTATTGATTTGAGAGGAGAAACACTGATTTTTTTAAATTAAAAAAAAACTTTTATTACTTTATTGTTCTTCAATTACAGTTGTCTGCACTCTCTCCCCTCCTCCCCTCCCCACCCCGGAAACACCGACGTGTTGTTCCACTTATTTCTGCACTCATTGGTTGTCTTGCACGTGCCCCGACCACAGACCCAACCCGCAACTGTGGCACCTTGGGACGATGCTGTCACCAGCTGAGCACCGGGCCGGGGCTGCCTCTTCTTCTAGGGCCGCTGTAGTCACTGCTTGCTTTCGCCTTTGGGGGCACCCCCCTTCGCCAGATGGTTTACTGCCTCGCAGCTTTTGCCTTCCTTTCAGTCAAGCACGCTCTTGTTCCGCTTTTCTGCCTGACTCGTTTCCACGTGTCTTCCGTGAGTGGCCCCTGCTTGTTTCTCCTCATGTGGGTTTCTGAGGACCATCCCAGGTTTCCTTGCAGAGGTTTCTGGCTTCTTCCCTCCTGGCCCCCGTCGTGGTGAGAACACGTTTCGATGGGTTTCTGGTGCTTACAGACTGAGCACACAAATTCTGTGTCTCCCTCCAGGTAACCAACATCAAGAAGACTCTCAAAGCCACCGCGTCCTCCTCAGCTCAGGAGATGGAGCAACAGTTGGCTGAACGGGAGTGTCCCCCTCATGCTGAGCAGAGGCAGCCCACCAAGAAGATGTCCAAAGTGAAAGGTCTGGTCTCCAGCCGCCACTAGGGCCGGTTGGGGCAGCTGGCACTCACCAGGCCTGGGTCAGCTGGGGAGGGGACACCAAGGGCCTAGTTCCTGCTCTCCCCACCTTCAGTGAGTTCCAGACCTGCCCACCCTCACCAGCGCCTCCCCACCCTGTTGGTCCTGTTTCAGAAGAACCGTTACGTCCTTGCCCGGCCCGTTCCCACCCACCCCAGTTGTTCCCTTCAGACTCAGGGGCCCCACTGATGCCACCCAGCAGGGTCAGACACTGCCCAGCTGCCGTCCCGGAGGCTCTTGTCTCTGTTCAAGGGCTTGTCTCCCTCCCAGGTTTTTTTCCTCCGTGTCATGTTGTCAGGCTGGTCATAGCCAGAGGCAGCGTTAACCGGCCCACAGGGATGACAGCGAAGGAGGCTCCTCTCTGAGTGAGGAGGGGCCTCCTGCAGCCCCACGGCCCTCGGTGCCCACAGGCGCAGGCCCTCTCTAGCCAGGTAGCCCAACGCTGTGTTCTCCCCTCCTGCCTTGTCCCTCGTTGGCGGTTCTGGTCAGATCAGGCTGTGGAGGGATGTGATGCTGGGCTGTGTTTACTAAACCTGCGGGTTTCCAGCCTCTTAAGCCCAGCTCCGACCTCTCGCTGGGTGGAAGCACTGGGTTGACTGATGTCCAGTGTCTGAGCACCAGCGGCGGGCGCTGAGGCCTGCTCAGTAGCAGGAGCTTCGTCCAGCTTGGTGTTCTCTGCTGCCTCTGCCCACTCAGACTGGTTTCGGGGAGAAGGCCCCAGCTGCCCCGGGGCTGTCTGCCAGCACTTGCTCTCCCAAGACCTTTACTTACTCCCAGCTGCGCCCATGCTGGGGATGGTAGTGCCGAGGCCCCTCTCTCTGGGGAAGGACCTGTTGCTGCTTCTGTCCCTTTCGTCCCACCCCTCCGTGGCTGATGACCCAGAGCCCTCTGATGATGGCATTTTCCTGGCAAGAGGAAAGGACTTGACTAGCCTTTCTGAACTTGAACAGTTTCAGGTTATATTTTGATTTTTTTTTGTACAGGTTCTGATTCTAATACATTTCAACATGCCTTTTTCCCCCTCGTGTCAATATTTGCGCTAGACTCATCGCCGGGGACTTCCCGCCTGGTGGGTGGGGGCACGTGTGTATGTGTGCGTGTCTTTTCTAAGGGGAAGTGGAGGTCTGGACTAATACTGAAGTTCACCGAGGGAAAAGCACATTCTAGAACAAAAAATAAAAGTGTAGACTTACTGTGACTGACGTGCAGGGTTGCGTAGCTGGTGGATCTGGAGGGCCTTGGGGGGCGGGGCTTCGGGAAATGTCATCTGTCTCAGGACCCGGGGAAGGTCAATTTCTCCTTTTCAGACACGTCTAGCAGCTGCCTGCCGTTGGCCCGATGTTAACGAGTTATTCTCATTTCCCCGTTAAGCTGGTCCCTGTGCCCACATAACGTGTCCACTGGCGGAGTTTGATTCCCAAAGTGCGTTTCATGAGACCCCTTGACAGATGCTCTGTGGAAAGGGGGTTCTGTTGTTACATAAATCTGGCACACCCCGCATCCCACATCCTCAGTGGGATTCATTCCGAGGGTCTCGGGGAAGGCTGGGGTGAGGAAGCCTCTTCCCACACTGACGTCAGCACCAAGTCCTTTTTGCCGATATCTAGTGGAACACATTTTGGGGAAATTTGTGGAAACATTATGCCTCAGAAATAGCTCCCAGCCTTACAGGTTTTTCTTTAACTGTAGTCACATGTTGCTTAATAAGGACTGTGTTCCGAGGAGTGCGTGGTCAGGCGATTTCCTCACCGTGCGAACACTGTAGGGTGCACTCACACAGTGGGGGCGGGGGGTGTAGGGGGGAGTCTAGCCCGCTGCTCACCTAGGCTGAGTGGGGCAGCCCGTTGCTCCTGGGTTACAAGCCCGTAACTCCTGTAACTACTGGGCTGAGTGCTGCAGCCGTGCAGAAGGCCCAGTAAAGCTCGGCTGAAAACGGAACCGGCGGTGTGCCTGCCTGTGTAGGACCTTCACCCTGGGTGGAGCCTGCCGGCCAGAGTCGCTCATAGTGAGTCGGTGAGTGAGAGTGGCAGCCTAGCACGTGGTTGTCCACAACTGTAGACTGTGCTCACACTGCACGCCAGGCCACACTACACTTCCAGAGACTGGTGTTCTGTTTTTAATTGTAAATTAACCTTCGCTAACTGTAATAACACTTAGCTTAAAACACACCAATGCAACTGTACTAAAATATTTTCTTTTCTTCTTTACAGTATAAGCTTTTTTGTTGCTTTTAAAATGTTTTATTTTTCTTTGACTTTTTATACTTTTTTGTTAAAGACTAAGACATGAACACACAAGTTCGCCCCGGCCTACTCAGGGTCAGGATTAACATCACTGCCCTCACCCCCATGCCTTGTGCCCCTGGAAGGTCTGCAGGGGCAGTGACGGTGTGACGACAGTGACTTCCTCTGGAACGTCCCCTGAAGGACCTGTGTACACGACTCTTCTCGAGGAGGTGTCACTCTGCTAAGAGGCTGCGACAGCTGCATCGCCACCGGGCAACAGGAATTTTTCGCTCCTTTGGAGTCTTCCGAGACGCCGCCCGCCGTTGACCGAGACGCATTGCGCGGTTCGTGCCGAGAGCAGGCGCACTCGCTCTCCGCACGTCCTGCCCCAGTCTTTTCCACTGGCAAGCAGACTGGACGTGTGTGGCTCAACTGGTGGGAAACGGGTGGTCACTTGTTTGTCCCATGGCCCTAAGGAGCTTTAAGTTCATCTTCTCCACAGTTCGGCTGCTTCCTTGAAGAGTGTGGCAATCATAAGGACATGTTGTGAAGTGCTCTGTGAAGTGACCGCACGGACAGCAAATCACCGAATCCCTCCCACCCCGACCGTCTCCTGAGGGTGGTAAGGGGAAGTATACCTGCAGTCATCCTCACTTTACATGTGAGGAAGTGGTGACTCAGATTCAAAATGTCCCATGACAAGGGGCAGAGTGACGACTCCTGCGTCTGCTGACTCGCACGTCCTGCCACCTTCTCTGTGTTACCTTCTGAGGTGGAGCCTGCCCTCCCCGCACTGACCCTTGGTGCCCAGCCTGTGTCTCTGAGGGCTCATCTTGCTTTTAACTGACACCCAACACACCATAGTCTCTGCTTCCCAAACCCACCCAGCCATTACAGGAAGTCGGGCGTACAGGGTACAGGGTGTCCCGGGAATTGTGGGAACAGCTGGAACATCCTTTGCTCTGTTGGGATTCTGGTAGGAGGCCCAGCTCTGAGCTCTGTGGCATCCCATCCAGCGTGCTGTGACGCGGGGCTCACATCTGAAACGCGCCCAGGCGTTTGCATGCAAACACGGCAATCAGAAGAGGTGCCGTGTCAGTGGGACCCAGTAGAATTGAATAGTGTTAAATGCACCTTCAGTGAACGAGTACAGGAAGCAGCTATTCAGGGTGACGCCCGAGTCCTGCTACCATGGGGCGAAGTTTTGAGCGGGCAAAGATCAACCTTAAGGTGACCTGCCTACTGTGCGGGATGTCTAGGAGTTACGGTCTGCCTATTTAAAAACATACATAGTATTAAATATAACTAGCTTGAGAGTAGTGGCTGTGGGCTGGCTCTAGCCTCCTTGAACCCTAAGCTGTCTGCTTCCTGAAGTCCTCTTTGGTCTTCACGGTTCATCCAGATGAGAGAGGCATTAGGGTTCCTGCTTGGGTAACGTTAGGAAGGTGGTCAAAGCCCTCAGGACAGGCCGTCCTTGCATCCCAAAGCTGAGATGACCACCAAGAAGTTAGGTTCTTCCTGGAAACTTTCTGAGTCAGGAAATGGGGTGAGGACCAGAGAGGCTGAGGTGACGAACAGCTTGCGATAATTTTATGTTTGCTGTTTCCTTCATCTCTGATGTGCTGGGTTGCCTGAAATTGAACCGCACTCCAGTTCTTATACTTAGAGTCATTGTTCTAACAGCTTGAAACTTCAGGTATTTTTTAACGCAACACTTAGTTGATTTTTCCTGGACCTGGAGGACTGCCACAGTCCTTAGGGATGTGAGTCACCTGTCCCGCCTGCCCTGCTCGGTCTGCGATTGCACCTGTGTCTTCCTGGGGACTCTGTACAGCTGTGAGCATCTGACTGCCTCATTAAATCTTTTCTATTTTTAGAGAGAGGGGGGAGAAACCTGGATGCGATAGAGAAACATCGAGTGGTTGGCTCTTATACACACCCTGACTCGGGACCAAACCCACAACCCAGGTGTGTGCCCTGACCGAGAATTGAACCGGGACCTTTCAGTTTATGTGGGAACACTCCAACCAACTGAGCCACACTGGCTAGGGCCAGACCTTTTCTCGTAGTTAGACTTGAGATTTACAGATCGAAATATACTTTATTACACATACATTTCACTCTACATCTCCTTTACATTATCTTGAAGGCATTAAATTGACCTTTTGTTTATTTTTTTAAAGGTTATATATATTCATTTTTAGAGAGAGGGGAAGAGAGGGAGAGAAACATCAGTGTGTGGTTGCCTCTCGTGCGCTCCATACTGGGGACCGGCCCGCAACCCAGGCACGTGCCCTGACTGGGCATCAGCTGGTTTGCAGCCAGGGCACATTGACCTTCTAAACTTAATGTTGCTGGCGCGGTCCCCTCTGACTTGGCCGCAGGACAGTGACGTGCTAATGCGCTGAGGACGGCTGGGTGTGTTGGTGGGAACTGCTGTCCTGGGTTGAGGCTGGAACCTGCCAGGAGGTAAGCAACCGGGAAAACAAAGGGGAGAGGCAGCTCACCTCTGCTTTGGGCCATTCCCGCCTGTCCTCACGTTGCCTTTTCCTGGCAGGACCCTGCTGGATTCGTCTAGTTCGCTCTTCCAAACTTTGAGTCACAGGAAATGGGTGGAACCGTGGGAGTGAGTCGTGTAGCCTGTGGAGAACGTGTAGAAGGTCATGTGGAACACCTGCCGCTGCACCCTGAAGGAAGAGCTGCCCTGCAGGAATTCTAGAACAGACAGACAAACACATGGGAAACCTAAAAAGACCGGGGCCTCATACAGCCCCTCATCCGGCCGCTGGCGAGGTCGCAACGCCAGGGTGGTGCCGCTACACATCTGTCGTCTGTCACCTTACCTGAGTCCTCAGAGCTGCCAGGCCATCCCGTCAGGTGTCCCTTAGCTCACACTCATTCCCTACGGCTGTCACAAAGCCTCACCCTTCTCTTTCCCACCTCACCCTCTCACTCGAAGGGGCTGACTGTTTTCCTGCTTCCCAGTGTCTTCCACCCACAGAATCGCACATCCACCCTCACCACCTTAGCTCTTACCGTGGGAGAAGGCCTGCCTCCTTCCTGGTGCGTGGGGTCGCCCACCGGTGCGGCGTCAGCCTGCCGCTCCTTTCCTCCCCAGGGGCTTCACTGGAGCGTCTGTGCCCTCCGTCTGTGTGTGAGGAGCTTTATACGCCAAGGGGACTCCCCGATCCTCCTGTCCCCTTCCAGCCACCTGTTTTCTTCCACAAACAAGCCCCTGAGCGCTGCCCACCCTTTCTGTCCCTACCGCCTCCCTCATTCACACCTGCGTTCTTTGTCTCTCGGCTTCTACTGCCAACCACGAGCTCACGGTTTTCTTGTCTAGGAGACCGCTGAGCGAACCTTTCCTGCCCTCACCTGGCTTGATCTTGGTGTTGCACTCGGCACGGTTGAGCACACTGCAAGTGTTCATCTCTTAGTTCTCACAGTCCCAATCTCCAGATTTTTCTCTTTCTTTACCTATTGGATTTTCTCAGGGGCATCTCTCCCTTCTGAATCCAGATAGAGGTGTTTGCAGGGGTTCCGCTGTGACCTAATTCTACTTCTACACATTCTCCATAGGTTGTACGATTCACTCCCATGGTTCCGCTTCTGTTTGTAACACCCAAATCTCTATCTCTGGCACATTCTGCCGGGATGCACAGTCAACAGCCAGTGGGCATCTCTACTTGCCATGTCCCAAGTCTGCTCACAGTCATCAGTAAATGGTGCCCGCCGTTGGCTGAGTATTATCTTGTAGGACTGCCAGAAAAAAATGCCACAGGATAGGGGCTTACACAGAAATTTATTTCCTCACAGTTCTGGAGGCTGGAAGTCTAAGATCTAGGGTTGGCAGATTGGGCATCTGTCAAGGCTTCTCTCCTAGGCTTGCAGATGGCCACCCTCTCGCTGGGTCCTCACATCTCACATGGCCTTTCCTCTGGGCGTGGGCCTCCTGGGGTCTCTTACAAGGACATCAGGCACCTCGCATTAGGGCTGTGCCTTTATGACTTCATTTAACCTTAATTACCTTTTGAGAGGCCTCATCCCAAATGTGGGGGGAAGGGTTTCAAGCAACAAAGACGCCTCTTGGGGATCAGCTTCAAAGGAACCGCCAGCTTGGTTCTCAGTTCTGAAATGCCTACCCAGTGGGCTTCTGGAAGGGGAATGGGGGCACCTGTCCTGAGAATGTGACAGTACAAAGGTTGGTTCTCCTGGTTGTAATTCCGTCGTTTAGTTGTCTGACAGCGTCATTAGGAAAAGCCAGAAGTGGAATGTTTGAGGTTCAGAGTGGTTGGAATTTTAAGGCCACTAGTGAATGGAACCAAATGACACCCCAGAAGGCCTTGCTGTGCAAGGCAGGGCTTCACAACGGGGTGCCGCGGTGCCAGGGCCTGAGTGGGTCACAGAGGGTGGCCTGCTGAGATGGTCACTTTCTGTGTGTGCCTTGTGACGTGCCCTGCTCCCAGCCCTCAACAGCCCTACACATTACCATTCTTTCCCTCATCACCAATCTGATTGAGGGAGAAGCACCTCCCTGACATTATAGCAGTCCTTTCTTTAATTACCAGTGTTTTTCATACGCTGATTATTCCACTGCATTTGTTCTTTGTGAATTTTTTTTGTTCTTTCCCCTCACTCATTGCCATCGGGGCTGTAGCTTTTTTTAAGGGTTTCTGAGTAGTACCTAGGAACTACCAGCAGAGAGCAGCCGTGCATCAGAGTGCCGAGGGTCCGGTCCCGGAGCCTGACCCTTAAAGGCGTGTTTTGCCCAAAGGAAAACCTGCACCGCCGGAGATTGACATCAGTGGGCTCAGGGGACTTGGGGCAAACACAGACGAGGGGGTTCATTTCTTCTCCAAGTTGAGTTGTTTGTCTGGAAGTCTATGGGCGGCCTAGGAGCAAGATGACTTTGAAAGATCAGGACTGCAGGTCCCAGATTGGTCCCTGAATTGTCTGATAGGAGACATCCAGGACCTTGGATGGAGGGCACTTTTTGTGTTTTTGTGCCACTGCAGGAGGCTCAGGTTGTTGGCAGAGTGTGTGTGTGTGCAAATGCCCGCCCCACCCTCAGAAAGGTAGCTGAGTAAGCTTTTGTGTCTGCCAGACTCTGTGAGCCAGTTGTTCTCAGTCTCCGAGGGAATCGCAGCAGCCTTCAAGGGAGGCCCTGGGCGGTCATGCAGAATGTGGGGCTGGGGAGGGGACAGGGAGCCCCTGAAATCATGCAGAATTGTCTAGGCATTTATATCAGTCAGTACTTTTTAATAGAAACAACTTGACCAAAAATCTGTCACAGAATTTTGAGATCTATTAAAACAAAGTTTAATTAATGAGAAAAAAATTTTTGAAATAATGATGGATTCAGAAGTTGAAAAAAGAGTAGAGAGGCCCCATGTGCCTTTTACCCAGCTTCCTCGCCCCCAGTGGTAACGTCTTCCATCACTTTAGTGTAAGATCTAAACCAGGGCTTTGACGTTAGTACGCTTCAGACCTCATTTGGACTCCGTGAGTTTTACATGCAAGTCATGTGTGTTTATGACATCGCAGAGCTACGTGGGCGGTCCTGGACTGTCACCTTTTGGACTTCTTGTTTTGTGCAAAAAGCATACCCATATTCATTCAAGTTATCGTTAGTATGAGTCTTCTGTTACTTGCAGCCATAACATATACTACTATACATACAGTTGCAAGGCGCAGAAAACCTAATGCAAACTGGTTTAATTAAAAAGAAAAAAAAAAAGGAAGGGGAGGAATATTGATTCATTTAATAAAATCCAGAGGAGTAACTGAACTGGCACCAGAGGTTCACGGAGAGGGGAGGTGTCTGAAAAGAAAGAGGAGGCGCTATGTCCAGGGAGAGGGGAAACCTCTGCTGGGCAGTGACCCACAGCTGTCCACTATGCAACCAGAAGTTTTGTGTCTCTCCCTGGTCAAGTCTGCCATGACCAGAAGGACAGGACCATATAGTACAGGCATGTCTACTGGGATGGGGGTGCAGTTGTTGCAGAAGGGGCGTTACAGCGGGGCAGATACCCCAGGAGGTCTCTACCACAGTGGCAGTTTACATCCCTAAGACACTTCTGCTGCAGGTCTCCATGTGCCTCAGGACAGTAGGCTAGTCATGGCTTCTGTAGCCATCCCCACTGGCCTGATGTAGGTCTGCAGGGGCCCAGTGGGCTGCGGAGGAGAGGCTGTGGTTGAAACAGGGTCATGGGTTTCAGCTGCGTGTGTTGGGTAGGACTTGGGGGGTATTTAGATAGGGCCCCGCCCCCATCCACGCCACACCCACTGGCTGCCCTTTGTATCCTCAAGCTGCCCAGCACAGACGTCAGTGTTCTGCCCTGCTCTCCTCTACTCCATACTAAGTCCATCCATTCCCAGAGGTCTTCAGAGAGACTCTCCTGGGGCAAGCAGACTTCTAGCGCCCCGTGGTACTCAGGTTCAGGGGAAAGGTCAATGTTTCCCAAAGTGTGCTGTTCATTCCAGTGTGGTATGTGACTGATTTTAACATGTCTGCATCACATTTTAAACATTCCTTTAAAAAACCTTTTCATTGGGAAACAAGATAGAGATCTAGAAAAACACACAAAACAAAGGTAGAGGTTTTTGTATTGTTACAAGGCAAACACCTCAAATACTCCTGTAATCCAAGAGATGGAATGTCGCAGCGACCCCAACAGCAGCTCCATGTCCCCCATCCCGACCTCTGGCCCCTGACCCCACTTCAAGAACAACCACTGCCTGGCTTTCATAGCAGTCACTTCCTTGTATTTATTCTTATTGGGTTGGCCAAAAAGTTCATGTAGTTTTTTCCATAAAATAAAAGACACATTTTTCACTTTCACCAAGAACTTTATCGATTCGGATATTTGGAGTATGTCGGCTTCTCCCATGTGGTATAATGTTGATTGTTCTCCAGCAAGGTCTCGATTTGATCGTTGTCAACTTCAGCTGGTCTACCAGACCTTGGGGCATCGTCCAGCAAGAAATCCCCAGCACGAGACGTCACAAACCACTTTTGACACATTAAATCAGTCACAGCACCTTCTCTATACACTGCACAAATCTTTTTTTTCATTTCAGTTGCATTTTTAACCTTTCTTGAAATAATAAAGCATAATGTGCCAAAAATGTTGTATATTTTCTTCCATCTTCAATATTAAAATGGCTACACAAAAATTCACCAACTTTGATAAGTTTTTTTAAAAGGCACACTGATATGGCAGCTGTCACAATATAATCTAACAATTATTTATAACGAAGTTAAAGACAACTACTAGCACACTAGAGCCATCTTACAGGAAAAAAGAAAATTTTGGCCAACCCAATAGTTTTAGCATCTAACCATGCATCCCCTAGAAACTATGGTTCAGTTTTGCCCACTTTAAAAACTATTTACCTCTCTTCTAATCTACAGGTTCTCCCTTCATCCTTTTGCTTTCCTTTCCTTTCATCTGTTGAAGAATCTAGGCAATTTAACTGGAGTGTTTGCTCCAGTGTGGATTTCGCTCGCTACCCACTGAGGGGAGAGTTCAGTCGGCGCCCTGCCCTCTGTATTTGCTACTCACGGTCAGCCAGTTCTAGAAGCTTGATCAGACTTAGCTTCTGTTTCTGGCAAGAATCTAGGTGGCCACATCATGTCAGGCCACCTCTCCTCTTGTGGTGTTCACAGCCAGGGATGCTCAGTCCCTGGATCCATTAACTCACTGGGGGTCCAAAATGGTGACGTATATCAACTTCATTGTGCTGTGATTCACATCTAATTGCTATTAATTTTCTCGTTCCACACAGTTTATAAGCAGGTAGGCTTTGAGGAACTGTACAGAGAGAGTTAAGCAGATGATGGCAGCGTTGCTGAGACTGTTCAGTGTTTCACGTCAAGTAATGAGAGGAGCCGTGGCTGCCACCACCACAACATGATGGAATTTTAGTTCCAGCGTCTCTTTTTCATTTAGTTGCAGGAATTGTTTTTTTTTTTTTTTTTAAGATTTTATTTATTTTTAGAGGGGAAGGGAGGGAGAAAGGGAGAGAAACATCAGTGTGTGGTTGCCTCTTGCATTCCCCTCTGGGGACCCAGCAACCCAGGCATGTGCCCTGACTGGGAATTGAACCAGTGACCCTTTGGTTCTCAGGCCAGTGCTCGATCCACTGAGCCACACCAGCCAGGGCAGTTGCAGGAATTCTTTATAAATAGATGCTTCCTTTCATCTACCACAAGGTTACCCAGGGGTAGAGCTCAAATAGGAAAGGCAAGATAATAAATGCTTCCTTTTCTCCCTACATTTACCAGTTTGCAAAATAATAAACCACCTTATTATCTTCTGGAGCTGACCAGTTTATTTTTAGTATCATTACGGACTCAGGGATTGAAATAAATTCAGTGCGTTTCAGTTCGTTGCAATGATCACTACGATCAAAGCTCCGATTGTCCTGCCTTGGCCGGTGGGAACCCCTGGGCTCTGCCCTGGTCTGCACACGGCCAGCCTGTGGTGGCTTCCAGGCTGTTGTTGAGGCCGAGATGTTCCAGGCTTCTCTGTAGCACTCTCCGCTCAGGTCTGCAGTCAGTCAGTTCTCCGTATCGCCCTGGCTTTTAGTGGGAAACAGTGCTTTGTGACCGCCATGTGGACCACAAGGATGCTTGCCGCTGAGGGCTGGTCTGAGCTTCTCGGCCTTTTCGGGGGACAGACTAATAGATGTCGATAGAATGACAGATAATATACCCCATAAATTCACACTGTTATTTCCAATTAAATTTCGGGACTACAGATTTTCTATTTAATCTTTAAAAATAAATTACAGCTCCATCTCCTTTCTTCCACGCTGAGAATCCTGATTTTTAGAACACAGGGGGCAATCATTAACATATCCCATAATTACTCATTTGGTTCAGGCAACATCACACGCACAGCAGGGAATGATAATACTACTCCTACCACCAAAAGATAACTGGAAATAGTTTAAAAGTTCTTGCCGCAATTTTTATGGTGGTTCTATGTGTCCACTGGTCACCCTCACCCATGGTATTCTCTTCCTGTTAAACCTCACGTAGTTCGGTTCTACAAGGACCCGTGTATTTCATGGTCTCCACTGGTTCTCACGCTGGTGTCTCTAGTAATGTGGGCAGTCTGACGCTTATTCTCCAGGAAACCCTTCAGGAAGGATTCCTGAGAATACTGTTCCCCCGAGTGCGTGTGCATTGGTGACATTTTGCATGTACCTTTTATACCAGGAAGCCAGTTTTCCTGGAAATAAGTCCTTGGCTCGCGCTTTTGCCCCTTCGGCCGGCCCACCACTGTCTCTGGTACAAAGCCACGCTGTTGAGATGGCTGATGATAACCCGGTTTCTTGCCCTTTGTAAGTCACTTGCTCCCTTTCTCCTCGATGAGGAAAGGATTTCACCCCTTTAATATCCACTAAATTTACTAAAACACTCTGTCTTGGTATTGCTCATTCTGAGCCAATTTTCTCAGGCCTATTGTGTAACTTTTAAAACACACTACCAGTTAGTAAGGCATTGTGTCTCAGCTCCCGAATCCATTCCACGGGGCTGCACACTGTCACTGTTTGTCCTTTGGGAGCTGGCCCGGTGTTACACTTTGTCAGTGGAGGGTGCCGTGGGGGCCCTGGAGGAGGACGGGGGGCAGGTCTCTTCTGGACTCTGGTGGGCCTCAGGCGCCAGGCTTAGCTCCAGCAGCTGCTGGCACTAGCGGCACAGACCGCTTCCCTTGGCAAGCCCTTGGGTGGCTTCACGGCAGGCTTCCCACCTTTCAGGGAGTCATGGCTGTGTCGGCTTGTGAGTTGTTGATCTCAGCCCTGGGATGGGGGTCCTTTTCTTGGTCCCTCTGTCTCAGCTCTGGGTGTAGAGGCTTCTCCCTTTATCTGCTCCTCATCTATTCCTTTTACTTCTTACTAGCTCTTCCTCCGTCTCCAATCCCCTGTCATGGTTAGAAATTCTTTATATAAAACTTTTCCTATTTAAATTACTTTGTGGTTCCTCTCTCCTAAATGGATGCTGACTAATGCAATGTAGTATCAAATCTTTTTCCCCCCTTTTTAAAAAAGATTGTATTTATTTTTAGAGAGGGGGGAAGGGAGGGAGAAAGAGAGGGAGAGAAACATCAGTGTGTGGTTGTCTCTCAAGCGCCCCCTACTGGGGGCCTGGCCCACAACCCAGGCATGTGCCTTGACTGGGAATCGAACCAGCGACCCTTTGGTTCACAGGCTGATGCTCAATCCACTGAGCCACACCAGGCAGGGCTAAAAAGTGACAAAAATTAAGAGAGTGTGGTGGTGACATTAAGATAGATGTGTAGATAACTGGAATAGTCCATGAATGAGCCTCACTTTTCAGCTGATTATTGGCAGGGGTGCTGAGACAATCAACGGGGGAAAGAACAGTGTTTTCAACAAATGGCACTGGGGCCACTGGATACCCACAGGCGAAAAATTGAAGTGTATACCTACCTCACACCAGATACAAAATTAACCCCGAATGAATCATAGACCTAAACATACGAGTGAAACTATAAAATTCGTAGGAAAAAATGTAGGGATAAATCTTTGTCATCTTGGATTTAGTAATGGCTGCTTAGCTATGACACCAAAAGCATAAGAAACCGAGAAAAAAATAGGTAAATTGGACTTCATCAAAATTAAAAGCTCGGTGATTCAAAAGACACCGACAAGAAAGTTGAAAGACAGCCCTCTGGGTGGGAGGAAAGATTTGCGAGTTATATACCTGATAAGGGGCTGGAATCCAAAATATGTAGAACTCCAGAATATCTGGAACTCCTACAACTTAGTAATAAAAGGACAGCCCAGTTATGCATAATAAGAAAGGTATCTGGTCCTTGTCCTCAGTTGCTAGCACAGAGCTGCGAAAACCCTCGGAGTTCTCTGAGCGGAAAGGGTGACAGGAGTGTCTTTTGTTCTGATGGGGTGACACTTGGTGAGCCCCTCGGCAGCATCTGGGTGGGGCTGGTCCCCAGTGAGACCAAACCTTGGTTAGGAGGGGAGACGGGCTGGGGGTTGGGTTAACCGCCATGGCACAATCCTGCACTCACATCGCGCAGCCTCCCTGAAAACCTTCACGTGACAGGGCTGGGGGCGCTGAGGTGGGGAGCACGTGCCCAGGGCAGAGGGCAGTGCACCCCAACCCTGCGGGGACAGAGGCCCCTGTGCTCATGACCCTTTAAGCATTTTTCTGAGTTTTGTGAGTCATTTTAGCAAATTATTGAACCTGGGGTGGGGGGGATGGACACCAACTCTGTAGCCAAGTTGGACGGAAGTGAGGGTAACTGGGGACCCGGTACTTGCGGCTGGCATTTGAAGTGAGGGCGCTCTTGTGGTGGCATCTGACGCAAACCTGTGCCAGAATAGGATTGACCTGTAGGACACCCAGCTGTATTGGAGAGCTGGCAAAGTGAGTTGGAAAAGATACCACGTCTTTGGTGTCAGGAGGGGAAGGAAACCTCTCACCAATTACAAAATGGGCAAAGGATCTAAAGGAACATTTCTTCAAAGAAGATACAAAAATGGCCGATAAGCACATGAAAAGATGCTCAACGGGTTTCATCAGGGAAACGCAAATCAGAACTGCGGCGAGGTGTCATTCACACCCACTAGAGTGGCTACCATCCAAAAGACAGTTAATACGCGCTACACGCCCACCACACCGCGATGCCACCACCATCAGGGACAACGGCTGTGTCGATGGTACCGTGGAGAGCTGGGCCCCCTGCACGGCTGGTGGTGACGTTGGTAAGAGCTGCTGCGGCCGCTCTGGGCAGCAGCCTGGCGGTTCCTCGGAAAGCTAAACACCGAGTTGCCATTTGACTGTAGCAATTCCATTTCTAGGTACGTGCCCCAGAGAATGGGGAGCGCGTCCACACAGGAGTGTGAACATGAGTGGCGGCTGTTCTTTCTGTTGGGGACAAGGTGGGGTGGTCGGGCAGAGTCCCGCCTGGGACCGTCCACCAGGCCGTCTGCCCCCTGGGATGGATTCGTGGTGAGTCACGTGAGGAGGATGCATCGACCCAGAACTCCAGTTTAGTTTATTGGTTTTTGCTGGTGACAGATGCTGCTGCCAGGGGAGCTGGAAAACACCTGGTCCCTTAGCCATGAGTTGTTTCCCTGTGGCTGACCCACATTTGGAAAAGCAGACCTTAAGCAGAAGACGGAATGAGGGCGAGGAAACCCGAGGAGGCCGACAGCTAACAGCATGGCAGCCAGATACAGCATCTCTCGGAGATGAGGTCTTGTTCACGGGTCAGGAATGCCACGGGGCGCGGCCAAGCCACTGCCCGCCAAGACTGCGTTTGGCCAGGTCCCACTGCTGTTCTTTGTGTGTGTGGTCAATGACCTTCTGGAGGACGCAATCTTTTCGGAGTTGCGTTCATCCATTCGAGAAGCTCCCAGGATCGTGCTAGAGGCCTGAGAGCCATTCCAGATCTTTCCGACGGGCTTGTGTGGCTCTGCTGTATTCTCTCTGGGTGCTTTTGATGACTCTTGGGTGGGCGATCACTTCCCTCTGTCTTCCACGTTCTTGGGGAGTTGGGGCAAGCCTTGTAAGCCCCAAGGAGTGCTGTCTAATGCTGGTCTCTAGCTCATTTAGCCCTGGGTGGGGGACATGAAATGTGACTTCAGTCCTAGGCAATCAACGAGTACGGTCACAGGGCTGCTCACAGTTTGGTCAAACCTCCCAAAGGGACCGGGATGATTATCGGTCACTCCGTGTCACGAGGAGTGGCTTCACTTTGGAAAGCCAGTTTTTCCTCGTGTTCTAACACAGGGCAGACTAAGGGTGGCTGTCCACCCACTTGGACTTCTGTTGAAGAGGCCGCTGGGAGAGGATTAAATTCCAAGCATGAGATACTTATGCAAAGAGTTTACTCAGCCCTGACAGTCTGTGACCTCGTGAAAGCGCTAACGCCCTTGTCCTCATTCCTGCTGCCTACCCCGTGCCCCACCTCTTCCCTGCCCCCAGCACCTGCCTCCTGCTCCCTATTCTTCAGCGGGCAGGCGGGCCCGGCCTGCCCAGTGCCGCTCTGTGCCTCGCTCCCCTCCCCTGCCATGCAGTGCCCCTTCACTCAAGGACACCTCTTAGCTCTGTGTCGTATTTCAGATTCCTGCAGGGAGAAATGGCCCGGTGGCCTCAGGCCAGGTGTCTCACTAACAGTGTGGCTGTGGCCACGGGGAGTCAAATGCCTTCCAGGACTGGGAAGGTTCTGCAGAAAGGGGGTGCAGCCGGAGGTGGCGATGCCCTCTGGGGTCCAGCCTGTCCCTCCCCTGCTTGGCGCCTCCTCCTTCTCATGATCCCAGTCCTGGAGGCTCCCTCACCCCACAGCATTCCTCCTACGAGCGCCCCCCTGCCCTCGGGCTCTGGCTGACGGCTCTGTGTTGGTCCCCACAGCACCTGGACGTGACAACATGGAGTTTCCTTGTCCATTGTCTGCCTCCCCAACTAACACCTGTTCCTGGGGCAGGGGCTTTGTCTGGTCCACTGCTCCCTCCCTGGCTCCTACAATTGTGCCTGGTGCTCAGCGAACAGCTGTCAGAATGACTGAAATAAACTCTCCTCCTCCCCAGCAGAAATGCCTGAGTCCTGTCTGGGAGCTGCCCTGGGACCACTTTGAACGCTCAGGGACCAGTGGTGGCCAGTTCTCTGTCCCCGCCTGCCTCCTCCAGCCCAGAGCGCACCTCCTCCGCAGGAGAGGTGGGGAAATTCACGCCTCTCTCTTTCCCGGATGGGCTTCAGAACCATTCGGGCCATTTCCTGAAACTTTCCGTGGAGGTTTTGATCAACGTTACTTTAGGCCCCCCGTTCGAAAAGAAACTTCGTCATGACAATGTTGGATCTTACCGCGAGCGCGACATGTCTTCATTTTCTTGTCCTTCATAGCTCGGTTTTCACAGTTTCTGCATATTTATCGTTAA
Organism: Micronycteris hirsuta; assembly: GCA_004026765.1. Classification (NCBI taxonomy): domain Eukaryota; kingdom Metazoa; phylum Chordata; class Mammalia; order Chiroptera; family Phyllostomidae; genus Micronycteris; species Micronycteris hirsuta. Next base: position 56,410 of record PVJI01005399.1, on the reverse strand, counting down.
ACTAATTTTTAGGGTACTTTACTTTTGCAGTTGCTGCCTTATGGGGCTTCCCCTGCACTTTTACTTTCTAATCGTTGGTAGAGAAGGAAGGAATTGACTGTGTTTATTTTGTATCCGTGCACTTTAACTCAACTCTTAGTAATCCTCAAAGCTTTTCATTTGATTCTTTTAGGAGCAAAATCACATTATCGACACACGACCATTTTATCGCCTTCCTCTCTTCCTTCCTCTAGCTGAACCTCGTTTTCAGCCTTTCCTGATTGCGTTCGGGAGAACGGATCCTGTCTTAAACAAACCTTTCGTGAGGGAAGACGTTGAGGACTGACTCCACGGATTATTTACGGAACGAAACCAAGAAAGCGCCACATCTCGGTTCTGGGAGGCTGCCAAAGCAGTACTTACAGGAGATTTATTGCTCCCAGGGCTTGTGTTAGGGAGGGAAAACAAGAGAAACAGTAAATCAGGTTGATACTTGATGAACTTTATTCCCTTTGAGTTATAAACCAAGAGAAAGGAGAAAAGGAAGTAATAAATTTAAACAAAATGGAGGAAGGAGAGAATTGATAAACGTAATCAACAGCACGTGGGAGGAAATGGCCCATCTGTGGAGTGGGGCACGTGGGATGGGGCCTGCCAGGCAGCCCGCCCTTCCTTCCGTCAGGCACCGGGCAGGGGGCTGCAGCAGGGGTCTGTCGGCCACGTGGCGTGGACCCCTGACTGGAGTTCAAGGGTGAGAAGGCCCCGGGTCGGAGGCAGCCAGACCCCCGTCCGCAAAGCCCAGGGAGGCACAAAACCCAGGGAGCAGGGAGCGCGCCCAACTATGGGACTCACACCCCGACCTTGTAACTCCATCCAGTCTTACACCACTTATAGTGGCTTCCTTTTCCTCTGTCTCGCTTGTTTTTGGTTTAAAAAAAAAATATATGAATTTCACCCTGATGGAGGAAAGGTCACGTCCTTGGTTTTGCCTGACCTCAGGCCAGGGCATTTGGGACCAGACCCCGGTGCTGAGTGGGCACCGTGAGCCATGTGGGTGCCGAGGGCGGAGCCTGACTCTGCGGGGCTCCCACATCCCTGTCACAGGGGTTCTTTATTCTTTAGGGGCTTTAACATGGCGTCTATCTGAAGGGAAAGGTCTCTTACAGTCAGCCTTAAAAAAAACGAACAAGCCATTAGTTAAGTTCCAAAAAGGAGCAAATGAGAATTAATAATGTACTCTGGAAAAAGGAATGAACTAAGAGAAAGCATGTTTTACAAGCAAAATGAGGGGATCAGATTCTCAGCAGTCAGTGTGTTTTTGTAATGAAATGGAAATTCCTATCTTTGCAGGGGCTCATCGACTACTCCCCTCGACTCAAGGTAATTTGCAGCATTTTTTAATAGAGAGGAGAAAGCTCCCAGCTGCTTCTTTGAACAAGTGGAGACAGAGGACACCTTGGAGTAGGTCTGGGCCTGCTGCGAGTGACCGGGGGCTCCTGTGTTTCGCGACAGAAGGAGAGCAGGTTCCCATTTTCCAGGGTGGGGCAGCCGCAGAACAGGCTTAGCAGTCTCTGGCCTCCCTGCAGCGCCGAGTTATGGCACAAGCAAACCAAGGGCCTCTCGGGAGGAAATAGCAGAGACCCCAGCCCCTTCTCCCTGAGACCTGAAGTTCAGGAGGCCTGGGAGATCGCCTAGCGGGCCTGGCTGCGGGGCTGCCCCTAGCACGGTGAGGACTGAGGCTGGGACCCCGGGGGGCTGGGGGGTGTCCCAACCTCGTGAAATGACCCAAAGAAACAGAGGCCTTGGATCCCGCATGGGGGGCATCCTTGGGTCGGGGCCAGCAGGGGCATCCCTGCAGCTGTCCACAGCGTCCTGCAGGCGTCCTGTAGGCTTCCGGACCCATTTTCAGTAGTGACGCTGGGTGGTGGCCTCAGAGGCAAAGATGGCAGCTGACTCTCTCTGCCTGGTGTGGGTACACGCTGGAGGGTGGGGGGCTCAGGATGGACGTGCCTATCTTCCTGCCAGCAGGAGCTCGTGGGCGCTGCCCTGTGGGCGGGACAAGTGCAGGTGCCCTCTTAGCTGCTGGGTCAACAGGGCTCTCCTTCTGGACGGGGAGTCATCTGTATTTGCATTTGCGCATGTTGTTGCGCCCCGTGGCTGCTGCGGGGCTGGTGCTGGTCACTGTATGCGTGACAGCGCGTGTGGGCAGCCCCGCCGCCAGGCGCTGGGCTGGACACGCACAACACGTTTCCCCAGCCCTGCAGTCTCCGAGGGAGGCTCCATAGCAGGCAGCCTTCTGCCTCTGGGAACGAGAGGCAGGCTCAGCTGCCTCAGGCAGTGGTCTTCATCGTCCAGACCGCCCCCGCTGCTCTGTCTCCTGGGCTGTTTAATCGTAAATGGCAGCTTTGTACTGTTCTGCTGAAGCTGGGGACAGTGGGAGGGGCTTACCTCACTGGGACCTCAGCTGCCTCACTGTGACAATCTTTGTTGAAAAGCCCCTAGGGCTTCGTCACCAGGGACTTCCCTGCATTCCTGTCGCCACCACCTGCAGCTCCTGGAAGTCTGAGGAGTTGCCCCCAGCAGGCCCTGACTCCATTTGGGGGCCCTCCCTCCTGACTCAGCCTGCTCATTATGCCAGCCGAACTCTCCCCACACTGGATCCTGGGCCTCCCCGGGCACCCCCGCCCCAGTCATATTATCTGCTCACCAGAGGCAGTCCCTTCCTGCTTGCTCTGCCTTCCCCACTGACGGTCTTTGTTCCCCTCCCGACCCCAGGCAGAAGTGGCCGAAGTCCCCTGTTTCCTGTTACAGCAGGACAGAGAGGTGTCCTGAGCAGAGCCCCCAGCACAGGGACCACGGTGCTCGGCCCTCAGAGAGGAGCTGTTGTGGAGTCGAGGCAGCTCTGGGACCGGGTCTTCGTCCTCTGTCCTGCTTCCCTGCCAGCCTTTGTGGCTGCTCAGGGCGTTGGTGCCGGCGTGGCCCTCTCCCAGCTGCCTGATTGGCTCCTCACATGCCCCAGCTCTCGTTTCTGAAAGGGAATCTGGCCTAGCTAATTCCCACTCTCCTTTCAGGCCTGCGCCTGGAGGTCAGATGCCCTCCTGGCCTGTCAGCCATGGCCAGGGTGGCAGGGAACATGGCCATGCCTCCTGGGACCTGTGCCTTCCGGGAGGACAGGGCGTGGCATCGCCCACATAGCAGAGCCCCTGGCTGCTCCTGGGAGTGACTCTGGAGCACAGTCTCCTATTTTGTGCAAAGTTGTACAGCTGTTTAGTGTCAGAGGCAAGTTGCAAATCCAGGTCTGCTCCTGCCAAAGCCATATGGCCATCAGCCGCTCGTCCGTACTGGCCTTTCAGAGGTTGGTGTGGAAGACACGCGAGGGTGGATGGGAAGCAATTCTTTGGCCAAGACTGAATGTGGCCGGAATGGTGGAAATAAGAAAGTGCTCTTTTCCAGTCACTGCTTTAGTAGATACATTTACAACGTCCCCCAAAAGAACAGTCATCAAGCCCTTAAACAAATAAAAACCTCACGCTGCAGGATAATGCAAGAAAAAAAGCCAATAAATCATTACCGAATTTTCAAAAAGTGGCGTGAATTGCATATTAAAAAGCCAAGGGAATGGGGTGAGGTCATCTTAAAATGGTAGGAGGGCCTCCCAACGAGGGCCAGCTGTGCTCGGACTCTGCACCTGGCCCCGCACACGGGCCAGGCCGCGTGAGAGAGGAGTCGGAACGGAATATACACCCCCGGGGAGCCACAGGAGACAGTCCTTGGCCAGGTAGGAGCTGACGTGGGGCTGCCGTGACATCAGCAGCCTCTCAGCTCTCCACGGTTCAACACTTCGGAGGTGTCCTCCAGGATCGGTAAAGATTTTCTCCCTTTTGTTTTATTTTTGTGAATTTTAAAACTGCCTTCTCCCAATCTCTTCTTCCCCCCTGGGTCTCAGGGTTACTTCTGTTCCAGGCACCTGCAAACAGTGCCAGTTTCCCCTGAGGAAGACCCCTGAGTCTTTGTCCCGAGGTCCTGCGGTGAACTTTGTCCCCGGGTTACGCTCCTGAAAGGACTGTTTGTGAAAGCACTCAGCGGTTCGACCAAGCTGTCTGGGTTTGCCCGCTCCAGTTCTCCCCAGCCTAGTGAGCTAGGGCTGCGCCCCGGCCTTCTCCTCTGCAAGGTGGGGTAGTGCAGCCACCGCCCAACAGGTCTGGTGTGGGGGCTCGATGAGAGGACTTACATCGATTATTGGAGTCACAGGGCAGGGCGCATTGCAACTACTCCCTAAATACTAGCTAATTTCCTCGTGAAGTAGAGAGAGGAAAAGACTTGCATGACGTCTCATTGGGAACAGACCCTGGCCACGTGGGCCATTCCAGGGGACAGCATGGGAAGGATGGCCGGGGCGGCCTGCTCTGGGACTTGGCATCGCTTGGTGGGCCCAAGTCCACTCCAAATGACACGGTGGCTCACAGTGAGTGATTCTGTGAACTGTGGTCTTCCACCCTGGTGACAGTTTAGTGGCTGTCCCCTCATTTGCCATGGGCACTTGCCTGGTGGCCATCAGAGATGCATTCCCTTTTTGAAGAAACAGGTCTTGATCTCTTTATGGGGGACTCGCCCCTGTCCCATTGAGTGCAGTTTGGGGCAGTGGGTCAGAAAGCTCCCAGCTTCATTGCGGAAAAAGCCAAAGAGGTCTTTGGAACCCATCACAGAACTCAGAGCTGCCCAAGAGTCCTTGGGGCCCGGGGCCCGGGGCCCAGGGCCCATGCTCTGCCCGTCACACTCTGCTGAGACTCTGAGGTACAAGGACAAAGGGAGAGACACGGGGCAGAAAAAGAGAAGGGTGATGTTGGCTCATGGCAGATGCAGCACTACCCCAGGTCCTGCTGTCTCTGAGCTGCTTCTCCTGCCTTCCCGTCAGCTTTCCGAGCCACCCCAGAGCTGTCTGCTTCCAGCTGGCCAGAGTCATGGTCTCTCTTGTTTGCCATCAGAGACCTTTCACTGAAATGCATTGGTTGGATTCCATTCAGAGTTGTTCAGTTTCACAGCTCTGACAGACTGAAGAGTATGAAGAGCACTACTGGTGTTCAAATAGCTCCTGACCCATCTGCTGGAACTCAGGTGGAAGGTTGTAGAATAATGCCGTCATAGAACTTGTGTGTTGTATTCCGATTCTTGTTCATCTGCTTAGAATACCTACAGGCAATCCCTCAGGCCTGCTCTCTCAAAGCCTTCCACATGTCCTATTACCTGGGTTAGGAATCACTGCACCTGTCTGGAAATTGACGGTCTACCAGACTCACTGACTGGCGGAGGTGGGATTAGAACCCAGGTCTCCAGACCTCGTTCAGCACTCCTTGATGAACCAGGAGCTAAAGCTCTTCGAGTTAGCAGATAATCAGATCATTGTTTTCCAGTCTTCCCTCCATGCCCTTTGCAGCAAGGTGCCGAGTTGCCTCCTCCAAGGGCAGGAAGAGTGCCATTCTTTGCTCCGTGGATAGTGGGCTTGGCCATGTGACTTGCTCTGATGATTGGAGTCTGAGCAGAAGTGACCAATATGCCAAAGAGCATCTGTGTCTTGCACTCGCCCGTCTTGCACTTTCTGCTACTCACCACGGGAAGAGAATAATAGCCCAGGTGGCCACTGGCCCCAGAATGAAAGACACGTGGGGGAAAGCCAAATGCAACCCAGAGCCTGGCATAGGGCTGCCCTGCCAACCCACAGACCCATGACTATGAAATACACTGAGATTTCTGAGCTTGTGTTACCCAGCAGGACTGAGGACGAGGCTGCCCAATCCATTGCTGAGCTCAGAGAAGTGCTTGGTGTGAACATTGGAGTGCGTGCTTCCACATCCCGGACAGGCTGCTGCAGAACCGCCTCCCTTACTCACCCCTGGTTCCTTTTGCCCTGTAGTCACGTTTACCCTCGTTGGCCTGGCAGTGAAGGCTCTTCTTTCTTGAACGACACTCAGTTCTCCAACCTCAGCTCCCTCTTCTTCCCTTTACTAAGCTTCCATTCCAGCCACACGCTAACCATGTGTCCATTTCTACCCCTAACTCCTCTGCTCCACCTAATTCAGTCCCCGCCTTCATGGGGACAGCCAACCCAGTCCCACCCATCCCTCCTTTCTCTGAACACAGGTCAGCTCAGCCATGCTTCCTGCCTCTCACACACTCCCCCTCCCCGTTGTCCCCCCATCCCTCTGGGTTAGGAGTGTCTGCCGCAGCCCTGCCTGGTCCTCACCCAGGTCCCTCTGACAAGCAGCCTTCGTCACCCCACGCCTGTCCTGGGCACCCTCCCTGGTGCACCCACCCAGGTGACGCGGGATGGAGGAGAGAACGTCGGAAGCCAAGAGCACAAGCCCTCAAAGGAGCAGCCAAGGCAAAGGAAGGAGGCCAACCTGCCTTGGGGCTTTGACGAGACCGACCTGGATGCCGGGCCAAGTTCTCAACTGAACCTGAGAGCCTGGGAAAGCTCTGGCTTGACACCTGATGGCGGCTTAGAGTTTCATAAGGCCCTTCTTCCCCTGGCAGGTGGACGTCAGGAGGTCAACACCTTCAGAGGAGCGGGGCGCGGAGGACCGGCCTGGTCCTGCCAAAGGAAAGTGGCCACCTGGGTTTTTGCCCGGTGGTGGTCTGAAAATATTTTACTGAATAAAACTTTTCCTAACTGGCAAGAGTGGTCTAGAAGCAGATCACTCAAATACGAGAGGAAGTCCCTTGGAGGCCAGCGCAGTTCCTGACGCCCTGACTCAGGGAAGCAAAGCCACCACCGGAATAGTTGAGTACACAAGACCTCAGGCTCCCACTCAGTCGAGAGAACCTGCAGCCTCCAAGGCCCAAAGCCAGAGCTTGTGCGAGAGCAGAGTTTCCTTGCAGGAACCTAAATTTAACCAGCTGGAGCTCCTTTTGAACAATCATCCCATTCACATATTGGAAATAAATGGTGCGTCTTTGAGCAGGCGGTCAGCTTTTCATGAAGAGGGAAGATGGAACAGAGTGTTCTTGGCTGGGCTCTTCCCAGGATCCCAGGGTCCCCGGCTCCTTGTCTGGATTTCTCAGCATGTGGTCCAGACCTTTATTAGAGCAAATGTGCTTCAGGCCTGACAGACTGGAGGCTGCAGACCGCTCCCCTCTCCCCCCAGCAGGCTGATGCCAGCCCCTGAGTGGCACACAGGGAAACCTTCCCAGAGTGACGTCATCACCCCCTGCAATTCCACTGGGCACCTGGAGGGAGCGAGGAAGTTAGAGAAAAGAGATATTTTAGAACGTTCCATGGATTTACCCCAATCTCTTGGTAAGAGATACTAAAATGGTTCATAGAACTACAGTAGTTAAAACTGTGAAATGTTTAAAAAAGAGACCGTTCCAATATGTTTGTGTTTTTTCCCAAAAGTAGACTTTAGGATACACAGGAAATAAACATATAACAAAAAGGGGGAAAAGCTCATTCCTTGAAAAGATCAACAAACTATGAAAACTTCTGGCCAGTTTTTCAAAGATAAGTCCACATAATTAGGGATAAATATAGAGAAATAAGCCCAAGGCAGCTCCTGAAATCAAAACCGGACAAATCAGCAATAAAGATTTATATGGATCAATCTTTCCTACTTGTGAATATTGACATAAAAGTTCTAAATAAAATATTAGCAAATATGAATCATCTGTGTATTAAGCCGCAAGAAGAGTTTAAAAAATTCGGGAAATTTAGTCTTGTAATTTATCACATTAGTAGGATAAAACAAGATTTTACACATAATTATCCTCATTGCTTCTCAAACTTTGATGTGTGGAAGAACGCCAGGTCGGGCCGTTTCTAGCAAGCTCCTGGCTAAACGCTGCAGGTTTAAGGACCCCACACTGGGAAAGAAATGCAGACTGCCAAGCCCCACCCACTCCAAACCAACCGAGTCAAATCCGAAGCTGAACCAGATCCCCGGGTGATTCCAATGCACAGTGAAGGTTCAGAGGCAGAGTTCTAGCTCAAGCTATTTTCAGCCGGCGTGCCGCAGAGACCTTTTAATTTTTTTAAAATTTTAAAGATTTTATTTATTCACTTTTAGAGAGAGGGTAAGGGAGGGAGAAAGAGAGGGAAAGAAACATCAATGTGTGGTTGCCTCTTGTACACCCCCAACTGGGGACCTGGCCCGCAACCCAGGCATGTGCCCTGACTGGGAATCAAACTGGCAACCTTTCAGTTCACAGCCCTGCACTCAATCCACTGAGCTACGCCAGCAGGGCTTTCTTTTATTTTTATTGTTGACACTGTTACAGATGTCCTCATTTCTCCCCCTCCTATGCCCACATCCACCCACCCCTACCCAAGAATTTTTGAAACACGAAACACCTGATTATTTATTCAGGGGCACTAACCTCTTTCTCTTAGATGGTCAAAAAAAAAATGACAATAGCCAGCACCACAATAGCCGTCCAGTGTGAATGAATAAAAATTATACCTTTTTTCTCTGTCAGATCGGCAAAAAATGTATTTTTTGGTATGCCGCAGAATTTGGTCATTAATTTATGTGTGCCATGAGATGAAAAAGGTGGAAAGTTCCCACTCTAGCTCAATAGGGTTATAACCCTGGGCAAGTGTTATAATTACCAGGAGAGCTTTAAAAAATGCTGATGTCTAGGCCCCACTCCAGACCAATTAAATCCAAATCTAGATGAGAGAGCAACCCAGGCTATTGTATTTTTAAAAGATTCTACGTGATTCTAATGTTAAGCCAGTATTGGGAGCCACTGAGCTAGGCCAATGCTGAAAAGATACTGGATATAATTCAACATCCATTACTGACCAAAATGCTCAGAACCCCCTCAACAGGAGGGTGATTACTTAAATTATTTACCAGAAACCAACAGCAACCACTGTGTTTCATCAGGAAAAAATGGAGGCAACCTCATTAAATCAACAACAAAACAAATGCCCGCTATCTTTGCAAGTGTTCAAAAGCTCTTGATGTTTCAGAGGATGGAATTAGGGAAGAAAAAGGAAGTCAGGATGTAAGTTAGAAAAACAAAAGATAAACTATGATGATTTCCAGATAATATGGTCATCCACCTAAAAATAAAATCAGCTTAATGGAGTATCAAAACAATATGAAACTTAGGCTGCGTGGCCAGATACAAGGTAAACAAAAATCAAGAGCCTTTTCATATATCAGAAATGAGTTACAAAATATTCTTTAAAGACTTCTTGCACAATAGCAACCATACATAAAATATATTCTACAATCACTTCATAAGAAATGTATATGGCACTCGTTTCTGCCATACATGGCAAGCTTTCACCAAATGACAAAACCTTTACCAAAGAGTAAATGAGTAAATGAAGAGACACATCCTCCTTGTGGATGGAAGTATAAAAGTGTCAGTTCTACCCAAATTAATAAAGAAATTAGCCCTGACTGGTGTGGCTCTGTTGGTTGGGCATCATCCTGCAAACCAAAAGGTCACCCACCAGTCAGGGCACCTGCCTGGGTCGCGGGTTCAGTCCTCCGTCAGAGGGTGTGTAAGAGGCAACCAATGAACATTTCTCTCCCTCTCTCTCTTCCCCTCTCCCTAAAAATAAATAAAACCTTTTTAAAAAGAAAGAAATTAACAATTTTTATCAAGAGCCTGGTGTAATTTTTTTTTAATAATTTAAAATCTTTTTTTTTTAAAGATTTTATTTATTTATTTTTAGAGAGAGGAGAAGGGAGGGAGACAGAGAGGGAGAGAAACAGCAATGTATGGTTGCCTCTCACACGGCCCTCACAGGGGACCTGGCCTGCAACCCAGGCATGTGCCCTGACGGGGAATCGAACCGGGACCATCTGGTTCCTGGTGTAATTTTAAAAAAATTTTATAAAGCATGTAAAAATTCATCTGGAAGAATAAATTTTAAAGCAGAGAAAAACAAATTTTGGAAACAGCAATTAATTGAGGAGACTTCTCAGATTTTTTAATTGAGGCATAATTTACATACAGTATAATGAATCCACTTTAAGTGCACAGTTTGAAGTTTTGGTAAGTGCACTCTTGTAACCACCAATTCAGTGGAACACTCTCACTTTTCTGGAAAACCTTCCTGAAGACCCTCTATGGTCAACTTTCCCCCAGCCCCCCTCCTCCCCAGCACTGGGCCTGACCCAGGCCACCACCGATCTGTTTTCCGTCACTACAGATTGGTTCCACCTGTTCTAGAATTTCATCAGCATGGAATCTTACAGAACGTTCTCTTTCGTGTCCAGCTTCTTTCCTCAGCGTGACGTCTATGAGATCCATCCCCATCAGATATCAAAACAGTTTATCGCGCCCATAGTCATCAAAATCGTGTCATAGCAGCACAAACAGGCTGGTTAATGGAAGGGAGCAGAGGCCATCCAGATTGGACTCCAAGTTCAAGTGGGAATTTGGTAGATGAAGAAGGGAGTAATTAAGCTGGTCTGGAAAGCAGACAGGAGCCAGTGAGTGTTCGGGGACAGCTGGCTCGTCACTGGGGGAAGATGAGGTGAGGTTCTCCACTGCTTATCTCATGCTGAAATAAGTGACAGACAGGTCGCATATAAAGAATCTATCAAAGAAGAAAATATAGGTAAAATGTTTTATAACCTGAAATTGGAGAGCTGTCTTAAGCATTAAACAAAAGCCAATTTGCATATAAAATGAGAGATTGATAAACTTGACCTACATCAGAATCTGAAATGTCCACCTGGCAAATAAAATCATCTGGGGAAAATAGTTGTAATAAACATATCAGAGAAAGGGTGTAAATATGCTAAATAGATAAGAAGTTACCAAAAATCAATTAGGAGGCAAATATCAAGAGGAAAACAGTAAAGAAAAAGAACTGCTCATTCACTGAGGAAGGACTCCGAATGGTCAATAAACTTAAGAATGGGCTTTAAAGAAATACAAATCGCAGCAATTGTTGAACCCTCTGACTGACTATTGTTAACTGGTTGATTGACTTTTTAAAAAATTAATGTGTCCGTTTTCGGTGCGCAGAGCCGGACATCGTTCACATTCTGCAGAATGGCTGAGCATGGAACGCTGTCTTAGAAAAGCATCTCGTGCGATTTCACGTGGTCTCGCAAAGCGGGAGAGAGGAGGGTGGGGCGTTATTACTGGATTTCACAAACGAGGAGTCCTGGGTCCCGTGAAGCTACTTTCCCCGGGTCAGGTGGGGGCGCTCACGTGTAGTTTCCGAGTGTTTACCACACCATGACTTTCTTAGAGCCCTTGTGTTAGCTTTTGCTCCAGTGAGTTTTTATCAGTTCAAAAGTCTTAGAATTATTAATGCTAATATATCATGCTCTCATTTCAGGGAAGATAAATGTCATGCCATAGGACTCTCCAATCTTGTTTCTTAATAAAACATTAAATCCATTTAAGGGGAAGACACAATTGATAGATTAAATGTCTTAAATAGAGTGTAAAAAATGACTGCAGTATAACTACTTCTTTAGCATCGCAAGGAAGCCCTGAGTTACAGTGCCAAAGAGATTTTCATGTATTTTTAAAATTTGTGAAATTGATTAATTAGTTAATCCACTTCTTCCACAAATATGTATGGGGTGCCTGCTCCGGGCAGGCCCTTTTCTCGATCGCGGGGATCGGGGTAAGCGAGCCAGGCCCAAATCTCTGCGTGGAGCAACGGTTCTAAATTTAGTTTTGACATGTGACAAAACAATGTTGGTGCTAGTTTAAGTATAAAATAGATGACTGTGCTGCAGTGTTTTAAATAATCCAAATAGCATAAAAAGCAGATAATAATTACACATTGCAGCTTAAAGGGCACAGGTATTCACTATCTTTGCCTGCTTTATAATAAACTTACAATGATAGGAATGCCAGGTTGCCCTTAGAGCTTAAGTTTATATTTTGTTCCTCTTCTTAAAAAGGTTTCTGGAAGCCCCCCGGGCCTCACCCAGGCGGCCCGCCCATCTGGGCAGCATTTGCATTGAGAAGGAGAGGGACAAAGGAGAGGACTCTGACTTGGGAGAAGGGGCTGTGACATGGGCCTAGACAAAGGGGAGGTGATTAGACTCTCTTGTTTCAAAAGTTGGAAGAAAGAAAAAGCTCACCAACCCCTTGCAGAGCCCCAGAAAGAAACAGACGACATTAGTTATGGTCGGGCTGCTGGGAAACCGGCTCCCCCGGGGTGCGGTCAGGTGTGGGCCTGGCAGGAGGAGCCACCAGACTCGCTGCCTCTGCTGCATCCGGCCAGCAGGCTGTACCTTTGAGCCCCAGCGGTTCCTGCAGGACACGTGCCTTCCAGGCTCCCAGGGCAGCGTGGTGACCCCCATGTCAAACCCCCGCACTCGAGAGTCCCAGGGATCCCCAGATGGGAATGCATAGTGCAGTGGTGGGGACCCCAACATCTGTCCACAGAGCCAGGACATGAAAGGGAGCTGGGAGGACACAGTTACTTTGTAATTTAAAACATTTTTGTTTTTTGTTTAAATGGACACGAATTACTGGCTCGAGTCAGACAAAAGCTGTGTGACCACCCAGGAGGTTGTCGACCTTTCCCCACCTGTGCACAAGCACACGCGAGCTTGGCAAGTGTGGCAGGTACGAGGCCCTCGGACTTGATAAAAGCTCAGCTTAGGGCCCTTCCACATTCTAAGGAGTTTCTGAGGGGTCCTAAACAAGATCTCTGTCATGCCAGGTGGGGGTGCAGAGCAAGGCTGGGGGGTGGGATAGGGGTGTCAGTTCTGAGTGTGGCCCCTGCTCCGCAAGCAGGGATCAAAGTGAGAGACTCAGGCCTGTCCGTATCCCCTGCCTTCCCCACTCCACCAAAAGTCCACCCACGAGGGAGGAACATTTACATCCCAGCAAAAACAACTTCACACTGACCCTTAGATCTGGGGCTCTCCATTCTGCCACTCCCTAGCTTCTCTGTCCTTTTTTTTTTTTCTTTTTTTCTCTCCCTTTCTGGAGCAAAGCAAGTCCCCTCTTACTCAGACAGAACAACTCAGCCAGCTCCCATGACTGGATGCCTGCCACCTTCCCTGTTCTCAAATGTCCCTGTTCCCCCAGCGCATGAAGGTGTGTTTCTCTACAAAGATGGCTCCTCTCCCCAGAGGGTTTCTGTTGCCAGCTGCTAAGCTAATAACAAGTTTGCTTCCTTTCGCCTGACATTGAACCTCTGCATCAGGAAGCACAACTAGATATGGACGAGCTATTAGATATCAGCCACTTACTTGATAACCACCAATAAGATGCAAACATATTTTATCTAAGTCTCTGAAGACATACTTGGAGCTTGTTAATCATGGATATTTCAGAGATTAACAGGTGGGCACCATCTCCAGTGGTGGTAAAACAACGCCTTAAAATTCTATGGTGACTTGTCCACTTGAAATGGTGGAATTGAATGATGTGTGAATTAAATCTCCCTAAGGCTGTTACAGAGAATCTCCAAACTCTGTGGCAGCTCTGAAATGTCCTCTCTGGACCAGCTGGGCCCTCAGGGCGCATGGGCCTCTTTCCTGCTGCTGCTGTTGCTGGAACAAGTGATGTAAATTAGTGGCTCAGACCTCACCCACTCCTCTCATGGTTCTGTGGGTGGGAAGTCCCCCATGGCCTCCCTGGGCCCGGGTGGCACACCTTGCTGGAGGCTCTAGGGAAAACCTGTTTCCTGGACTTTCGAAGCTTCTAGAGGCCGCCCCGTTTTCCTTGACTCACAGCCCCTCCTCCATCTTCACCAGCAACATTGCGTCTCTGGGCTTTTCTTCTGTAGCCATGCCCCCCTCTGACTTACCCATCTGTCCCCCTTTTCCACTTTTAAGGACCCTAGGATTGCACTGGGCCCGCCAGATAATCCCAGGGCACTTCCCCAGCTCAAGGGGCCTGCCATTCAGGTCAGGTGGAATGGGGCATTAAACCGCAAGCACCGCCCCTTCTCCAGCGCCCCACCTGCTGCAGGAAGGTGCAGAGCCCAGGCTTCTGTTGGCCACAGTGTGGGGCAGATCCAGACACCAAAGGGGCCCAGGCTCCTGCATGGGCCTTGGGACTGGATTCAAGCTCCAACCCCTGGGAGCCAGGGCAATTATGTCCCAGCCCCCAGCCAGCTGCTGGGACACTTACTGTGTCTGCCCCATCCCCTTGTGGAGGGTGATTCCTGCCCCGAGCCAACCAAGTGCATGCCGGCCGCCTGGGGGGTGGTGTGCCCATCACAAGGCCCCTGAACTCTGGTCCCAGTGCGCTGGCCCGAGGTGACTCCTGGACCCCAGCTAGGCCAGTTGTGGACCATCCCTGGGAATTTTCCTTCTGGAGTGCCTTCCTAACTGTAGTCTCTCTCTCATGGTGGAGTTGGGAGGGGATAGACATGGGAGCTACTAAGCTCACAGTGCCAGCAGGTCTGAGAGAATCCTCTGACCCTTACCGAGAGCCAGAGAGTTGATCAGGGAAAGTCCCTGTGCCTTGGCGATGCTGATTCCCAGAATCGTGCCCCCCGCACCCCTATGCCTACTGCCTGTCTCCCCTGGTCCCTGCCCTGTCTGGGAGTTCTTCACTGCAGCCGCAACTGACCCTTCAGCAGACAAGTAGGGCGCGTGCTGGGCCCAGGTCTCAAGAGCTCCTCTTGCTGGAGCAGGGGAAGAACCTGAGAGCAAGGGCCGGGGTGGGGGCGGGGAGGGGCAGCCAGAGGAGGGGTCTTGGAGCCCTCAAGCAGAGGGGGTGCCAGCCGGTGGGAAGAGGGTTTCCTCCCATGTTTGGGGAGCCAGTCCCACAGGCCCCGGGCCCACCCTTATCCTCTGGGTGGGGACTTTGCAAGAATAGGGTTTTTGACAGAAGGTTATCAAAAAGGCAAGTAAGGGTTGTGCTCTGAAGTGGCCATTCCATCTTTGCAGCCGTCTGTGGCTGCCTCTTGGAAGGACATTGTGGGAACAGTCCTCCAGGAGGGATGTGCTTTGGGTCTTTTTGTTTGGCTTAAAAAAAAAGTTATGACTCTAGTGCAAAAACTTGGAAGATCAAAAATCAACATAAAGGCCACCCATAAACTACTGTTGTGAGGTGGGAAAATGCTGGTTTTAATAATTTCCCAGCACGCCGTCTGGTACGACAGACACAAGGAATTGGGGGAGATGAACCCAACCAGGGACCCTCAGTGTGGCCTCGGGAACAGCGGCAGCGGCACCTGGGACCTGATATAAATGCTCACTCTCAGGCCCTACCTCAAACCTTCTCAGGTACAAGCCGGGACGCCGCCGGGCCTGCTGTGTTTTAACAAATCCCAGGAAGTAGTCTGGGAACCACG
Organism: Micronycteris hirsuta; assembly: GCA_004026765.1. NCBI lineage: Eukaryota > Metazoa > Chordata > Mammalia > Chiroptera > Phyllostomidae > Micronycteris > Micronycteris hirsuta. Next base: position 41,184 of record PVJI01005399.1, on the reverse strand, counting down.
ATTTAAACCTTTGCAATCTCACGCAGTCCTGCCTGTTGACCACCAGAGGGAGCAAGCAGGCTGCAGTTTCCCCTGCCAGACCTTCTCAGACACTTTTTTCTTTTTTTTTTTTAAAGATTTTATTTTTATTTATTTTTAAGAGAGGGGATGGGAGGGAGAGAGGGAGAGAAACAGCAATGTATGGTTGCCTCTCACATGGCCCTCATAGGGACCTGGCCCGCAACCCAGGCATGTGCCCTGACTGGGAATCGAACTGGGACACTCTGGTTCCCAGCCCGCGCTCCATCCACTGAGCTACACCAGCCAGGGACACTTTTTTCTTTTGGAATGAAGAATGACTGAGGATTGGCCGAACGTCATTGGCTGACTTTAAATGCCGTCACGTTGGGACCAAGTTGTGCTGCCACTCTCGTCCTTGCTGAGCTGTGGGCCCAGTGTGTTTCGTGGTGTGGAACAAGGTTGATAGTGCTGGTTTTGTCTGAAACATAAAGAGATGTGAAAGCATCAAGGTCAGCAACCAAGGTTATCTGATTCCCAATAAAAGTGTATGTTCTATAAAAAGCGGGATATGGCTGCGTTGTGACCCGTTCCCCCTTTCCCTTTCCTGCAGCCCCTGACCTCTTACCTCCAGGGGCAGGGTCCCCTGGCCCCAGAGCCTGGCTGGCATGGTGACTGACCTTCCTCCCTTCTCTGATTACCTGTTTGTTATTTTCCAGCCATCTGTACGGAGATGTAATGTACAGACAAGAAGTGTAGCCATTTGAAGTACTCGATGAGTTTTAAGTTCATTGAATTTTGACAAATGTAGCCACCACCCCACGGAGTTTTTAGAAAACGTGTAATAGCCTGGCTGGGGTAGCTCAGTGGATTGAGCGCGGGCCTGTGAACCAAAGGGTCACGGTTTGATTCCCAGTCAAGGCACATGCTTGGGTTGCATGCCAGGTCTCCAGCAAAGGACATGCGAGAGGCAACCACACAGTGATGTTTCTCTCCCTCTTTCTCCTTCCTTTCCCCTCTCTCTAAAAATAAACTAAAAAAAAAAACAACAAAAAAAAATGTATAATAGACCCAGTTAGTTGCGTCTCCTTCTGTCTCTACTTTAAATACAGACTTTGGCTGCTGTCTTTGCACCCAGGGTCCTCTGAACTTACCTCAGGGACCCTGTGGCCCCTCTGGAGAGCATCCCAGAGGAAGACAGAGTCCAGGAGAGACTCGACAGATCCAGCTTCCTGTTGCCTCCCAGGGCTTCAACTTTCTCCTTCATGGCTCCGAGTCCCCTTTTCTGAGAACAAGTCAGACTTCAGGATTTCTCTGGGTAATTTGCAAAACCCTCACTCCCCTCCCTGATAGATCCAGGCCTTGTGTATTTTTTTGAAATTTGCTTAGAACTGAGTGGTTACCCAGGACTTGGCTGTAAATGTGATTTGTTCGTTGGACAAATATTTATTGAGCACTTACTGTGGTTTAGTCTCTAGATGCTGGATTTCCAGAGAAAACAAGACAAAATCCTGCCCCAATGAAATTTACCTTCTAGAGGGAAAGGCAAGTGATAATATAATGTCAGAAGAAAAATAAAGCAGGACAAGGGAGTAACCCATGTGTGGGGGCTAAGGTAGGGAGATAGATATTCTAGATAAGATGGTCAGGAAGGCTTGTCTGAGAAGTTGGCATTTGAGCAGAGATCTGAATAAGTGAATCCACCAGGAAGACATCTGGGGAAGTGGCTGTCCAAGCAGAGAAAACAGCAAGTGCAAAGGCCCTGGGGTGAGCACGGTCACTTGGGTGTCTGTGTGAAGAGAGGGGTGTAAGACTGGAAGCATGGAGACCTACTGGGAGTCTCTTGTGATTGTCCAAGCACCAGACCCAGGTGGCTTGAGCGGGCCAGGGGCAAGCTGTGGTCGGACCCAGGTGTTCTGGGAAGATGGGGTCGACAGCATTTGCTTCTGCACTAGGTGAGTTAGAACCCTGGTACGCAGAGAAATGGCTTCAGGTATCCTCCTCAAATTCTGTTTCTGTGAGTTCTGCATCTTTTGAAATAATCTTACTGTTTTTAAAGTAACAGATTCATTGAGATATACTTCACATACCGTGCAGTGCACACATTTAAAGTGTATAGGTGAATGGTTTTAACATTCGCAGAGTTGAGCAGCCATCACCACATCAAGTTTAGACTGTTTTCTTAACCACCCCCCAAAACCCCATATTGCCTGGCAGCTACCCCCCCACTTCCCCTCGCCTGCCACGGCCGCCCTAGACAACCCCTCGGAATGGACTTCGTTTCCATGCGCCGGCCAGCCCCGCACCTGTCGCGTGATGGAGTTGCACAACATGTGGCCTTGCATCTGGCCTGACATTTTTAAAGTTCACCCACGTTGTACCATGAGCCAGTACTTTATTTTTTTTTATGTTGCCAAATAACATCCCATTGAATGAATATACCACCTTTTGATTATCCGTTCACGGATATCGGGTCGTTTCCACTTTTTGGTTATTACGAGTAAGGCTGCTGTGAACATTTGTTCGCACACACACGCACACACGCCCGCAAAGCCTCTTCATGGCAAACAGTGTGAATAGAACCAAAAAGGAATGAAAATAAGAAGTCGGAGTCACTCGAAATCCCCCATCTAGAGACAGCAGCTGTCACCACTTTGGCGAACGTCCTGCGAGATGTCACCCGACTTTCAGCCTCAAAAAATGACCCAAACCTTTTCTTTACGTGTAGACCCAGCCTTGCCTATTTTTTAAAAATATATTTTATTGATTATGCTATTACAGTTGTCCCAATTTTTCCCTCTACCCACCACCCCGCACTCCCCTCCCTCCAGCAATTCCCCTCCTTCGCTCATGTCACGGGTTGCGCATATAAGTTCTTAGCTTCTCCTCGTCCTGCACTACTCTTAACTTCCTCCTGTGTATTTTGTACCTACCATTTATGTTTCTTATTCCTTGCATATTTTCCCACATTCTCCCCCTCCCCCCTCCCAGCTGATCACCCTCCAAATAATCTCCGATTCTGTTCCTATTCTGATTGTTTGCTTAGTTTTTTTTTTAGATTCAGTTATTGATAGTGGTGAATTTGTTGCCATTTTAATGTTCATAGTTTTGATCTTCTTTTTCTTAAATAAGTCCCTTTAACATTTCATGTAATAATGGCTTGGTGATGATGAACTCCTTTAACTTGACCTTATCTGGGAAGCCCTTTATCTGCCCTTCCATTCTAAATGATAGCTTCGCTGGATACAGTAATCTAGATTGTAAGTCCTTGCTTTTCATCACTTTGAATACTTCTTGCCAGTCTCTTCTTGCCTGCAAAGTTTCTTTTGAGCAATCAGCTGACAGTCTTATGGGAAGGAACTCCTTTGTAGGTAACTCCCTGCTTTTTTCTTGCTGCTTTTAAGATTCTCTCTTTATCTTTATCCTTTGGCATTTTAATTATGATGAGTCTTGGTGTGGTCCTCTTTGGGTCCAACTTTTTTTTTTAAAAAGATTTTATTTATTTATTTTAGAGGGGAAGGGAGGGAGACAGAGAGGGAGAGAAACAGCAATGTATGGTTGCCTCTCACATGGCCCTCACTGGGGACCCGGCCCGCAACCCAGGCATGTGCCCTGACAGGGAATCGAACCGGGCCCCTCTGGTTCCCAGCCCGCGCTCAATCCACTGAGCTACACCAGCCAGGGCTTGGTCCAACTTGTTTGGGACTCTCTGTGCTTCCTGGACTTGTATGTCTATTTCCTTCACCAAATTAGAGAAGTTCTCTTTCATTACTTTTTTAAATAAGTTTTCAATTTCTTGCTCTTCCTTGTCTCCTTCTGGCACCCCTATGATTCAGGTGTTGGTATGTTTGGAGATGTCCCAGAGGCTTCTTACACTATCTTCATCTTTAAAAATTCTTCTTTTTCTTGCTGTTCCGGTTGAATGCTTATTTCTTCCTTGTGTTCCCAATTGTTGAGTTGAATCCTGGCTTCCTCCCCTTCACTATTGGCTCCCTGTGGATTTTGCTTTATTTCACTTAGTGTAGCCTTCATTTCTTCCCTTATGTTTTTGCCATACTCAGTGAGTTCTCCGAGCATCCTGATCACCACCGTTTTGAATTAGGCATCTGGTAGGTTGGTTATCTCTGTTTTGTTTAGTTCTGTTTCTGTTTTTTTTTCTGTTCTTTCATTTGGGCCATATTTCTTTGTCTCCTCATTTTGGCAGCCTCCCTGTGTTTGTTTCTGTGTATTAGGTAGAGCTGCTTTGACTCCCTGTCTTAGTAGCTAGAAAAGGCTCCTGCACATTGTGTGGGGTGGAGCCTTAGGTAATCACCAGGTAGGGCAACCTGCTTCACTGCTTTATGGCTCTGTGTGGGGGAGGGCTCAAAGAGGGGAAAGTGCTGCTGCCTGACACCTGGAGGTTTGACAGGTACTTGCACCCTTTCCAGTCACTTCACCCACTCCCCGAATGTGACTGGGACCCTTCCAGCTGTTGCCCTTGAGCTAAATCCCAGAGCGGGTGGGTCTGCATACATTCTAAGACAGTGTGGTACCTTTAAGTGGGGTCTCCTGAAAATCCTGCAGTTAATTCCACTACCCAACCCCCCACTGGTTTTTACAGCAAGAAGTCATGGGGATTTATCTTCCTGGTGCTAGAACCCTGGGCTATGCAGTCTGGCCTGGGGCTGTGATCACTCGCTCCCAAGGTATCCCTCCTGATTTTTATCCACCTCACGTGAATGTGGGACCGCCCTTTCTGCTGCCTCTCTGCCCATCTCCATATAACCGCCCATCCTGCCTGTCTGAATGAATGTGGCTTCTTTAAATCCTTGGTTGTTGGACTTCATCAGCTCAATTTTCTGACAGTTCTGGGTGTTATTTATGATTTTCTCTGTGGCTGCACGAGGCGGCGAAGCATGTCTACCTGCGCCTCTATCTTGCCGGGAAGAGGCCTGCCCTATTTTCAAGGATCATGCAGGACCTGACGGCATCCCCCTGACAGTTCTTCTGTGGAAAGGCCTGAGGGCTCTTTGGGCCCAAGCTGCCCAAGCGGGCGTGTGGGTGCATCTCAGGGCCTGGGAAGAAAGTATGAGCATATATATAATCTTATAGCTAGTTTTATTAACATGGAAGTGCTTATATGTAATAAATAATTATACCTCAGTTTTTACTGATGGGTGCTTGAGCCCACATTCACCTGGGCTGCTTTGGGTGATAAAAGGGTGTTGGTCCTGAGCAGAAGGCCGCCCTCTTGCAGGCGCATCCACAGGTTCCCAGCCTGTCCCTGATGTCTGAGCCCAAGGTCACTGCTGCCACCTGCCTGCCTTGCTCTTTTTGTAACCACTCAGAATCCACACCAGCACTGGGCCTTCCCTGTCCAGGGAGGACACCAGGGCTGTGTCCACAGACCAACTGACTGGACACCAAGCTAGGAGAGGAAGCCCCACCATCTTTCCAGGGCTCAAAGTTCCCACAGGGTTCCCCACCTCACCTGAGCACCCAAGACTGCAATCCACGCCCCAGTCCTCACGCGCTCCATGCGGCACCTTGATGCCCCCCAGCACCCTCAACTTCAGCTGCCTTTGTCCCAGGGAAACCCTTGAACCTTCCAGAGCTGTTGCGTGTCCCCTAGCGTCCACCTAGGTGCAGAGCACCTCCCCTGACCCTACTGGACGATACAAACAGGACACCTGGAACACTGCTTCTGTCTTGCTTCCACCTGAAGCCTCTCGGTGGTCACGGGGCTCCACATTAGATGAAACCAAGTGGGTGAAGACCTTGGAGGGATGCCTTGGAGAGGCGGCCAGCCCCGGAGACGACAGGTCTGTCTATTCTCCAGCTCTGCATCTGCGGCCCTGGGCTAGGGAGCATGCGCAGCAGCGGTGTGTTCCTCGCGGATGAAGCACAGCCGGTGCTGCACGCGCCTCGGCGAAGTGAAAGGGCTAGCCGACTCCGGCATGACACACAGCACCCCATCAACCCCTACACACACACTCATACACCCACAAGCTGCCGGGTGAGCAGACTGCCAGGGGACAGGCAGTAGGCGGAGAAGCCAGCCCAGACCGGGAGATAAGTAAGTGTGCAATGGGGCCGCATCTGGGAAGAGGGTTAGAAAGAAAAGTCCAAATAATGTGGTGGAAATGGGGCAACAAAAGGAAACCTGAATAAATTTGAAGAGCGGATGTTTTGGTGCTTTTAATAGACAAGGAGAGGGTCCTCAGACTGTGTTAATGGAGACCCAGAAAGGGCAGAGGGGGCTGGGGAAGCAGGCAGGCCAAATTCTCCGTCTCTCTTGTGAAGGAGCCCGAAGTTATTGTTTGTGGTGGTGATTTTCACAGTAATATAAACGTGGGCTTACTAATTTCCATGAAAAACTCAATGGAACCACTAACAATTAAAGACAGGATGCCTACTTTCAAACTCATTGCAGAAGATAAAAGCAAGCACAACAGTCTACAGGAAAAAAAAATTAATAAAAAGGAACAGAAAAATGAAAGAACCTTAAAAAACACAAGGTAAAAATTCAGATGACATCAGCCCAAGCATAAGCAATAATGACAATAATTGGAAACAATCTAGGTTTCCTTATTAAGAGGCAAAATGTCTCAAATTACATATATTTTGGTACAGTACCTTATAAACACACCTAAATTAAAAAAAATACACATAAAGGGAAAGAGTCAAAGCTTGGGCAAAGATATCGAGCCCAAATAGAGGTAAAATAGGGCAGATAACGTTTGCATCTGATGAAACGGAATTTACCAGGAGGAGAAGGGGTGCCGGAAGCCCCTTCTCCTCCTGGTAAATTCACCAGGAAGGGAGCCGTGTGTGGGTACAGGGCAGGTGCACTCCTGTCCCAGCTGTGTGGGTCTCCTCCAACGCTGGGCACTGGGGGCGGGGGGTGGGGGGGGCGCGCCCAGAGTAAGGAATGGCCCTGTGACTTGTTTTGGCCTATTCAGTATGAGTTTGTCTCAGGTGTCCCCAGTGGGTGGAGACCTTGGTTGCTTGACCTGTCGGCAGGCTCTCTTCTGAGCCCCATGGATGGAGGGAACGCTCCTGACTCGGGGGAGTTGCCCTGGGGGGCTGCCCAGAGCCACAGCACACTCTGCATGGCCAGAAAGAAATCTTTATTTTAAGCCACCGGGATCTGGTTGTTTGTTACCACCGCCAAGCCTCATGTATTGTATCTCATACATATATGAATACTGAACCTTTATGTAATGAATAAATAACCACTGTGTAACTATTAAACTATACACATAAATAGAAAAAAATAAATCAGTGCATTTTTCCAACATCAATGATCAGTCTTCAGTGAATCAAATAGAGAGAGGGTCAGAAGGTTTGGACAGGGTAATGTAAAAGGTAAAATGGATTAAAAAATGTTTATAGAATTTTGAAAGTGCAAATAGATATTCATCTTATTTCCAAAGTATCCATGAAAGATTTATAAAATTGATTAAAACATAGGATGAATAATTTAATATGGTAGATATTATACAAGCATTGAACCTAACCTCAACAAAACTAAAATTAATAATATAAATTAAGCAACAATTAAACTCCACTTTGAATTGTTTGATTAAAAAAATCAATTCAACAGACTACTTAGAAGATAAAAAAAGTGAGACTGCAATATATCAGAACTTTGGGATATGAATGTGCCATACTCAGAAATAAATGTTCAATTGAGAATTTAGAAAAGGTATAGAAAAATGTTAAGGAAACCAATATAAACAATAGTATTAAGTAAAAAATACACAAGCAAAGATAAACAGATTAGAAAATAGCAAAATAATGGAATTCATTTAAGAGCTTATATCCTGGTATTTTGAAAAAGTAAAAAAAAATTAATGAAATAGTGAACCTCTGCTCCTCATAAATCTGAAGATAATTTGTTAGCAAAACTGTTTCTGGCTCCAAAGCTGTGCGGGGAGAGGGCCGCATGTGCGGGAAGGTGTGGATGCGGACCCAAACTGGAAGGAACGAGACTAGCAAGGTGCCGGAGAGAGAAGCACCCAGCCCAGCCCCAGCTTCGGGCCCCTGGGCCGAACGCCTGGGTCAGGATCCAGCAAACACGCAGCTGCCCGCAATCTCATCCCCACTCAGAGCCCCGGCTCAGAGCCGACCAGAGGCTGGCCAGCACCTCTCTGACCTCCCAGGCGATGCTCCATAAACATCAGGCTGTTTTCCTGCCATTTCTGATATTCTGCCACTGTCCCAACATTTTTCTCATACCTTCAGGATTTGCAGGGGACAGGCCTCCGAAATGTATTTGCAGAAGGATCTAGAAGAAAGTTTCAGGAAGTTGTGGTGCGTTCTATGTGGAGTGCAGGGGGCCATGGCTTCTCGGGCTGAGGAGCAGAAATGAAAAGGGAGCGGAGTGGAGAAGAGGGGAACAAGATGGTGAGACGGGAAAAGAATGAGACGTGAAAAACTTGCCAAGAGACGAAAACAGGCAGAACCTGCCATGGTGAACCCAAAGGCCATGGGGAGGCAGTTCAGAACAGAACGGGTACCATGGAAGATCAAGTCAGGCACGTGAGCACAAACTCAGATTCTAGAACGGGACAGAGTATACCGGTAGGGACGGGGAGTCTCCCTGTGCTGGGGTCAGGCAGGCTGCTTCATGTGGGTCTGCCCTGGTGGGGACTGGTGGGGGCCTGCCAGGTGCCCCTTCTGCTCCTGTCCCTTCCCTGTAGAAATGGTGCCTGTCCAGGGCCTGGACTGGGACCGAGAACACCAGGCAGTCTGCCACCAGGGAGAGGACGCTGTCGCCTGGCACTCTGGGTGGGGCGTGGAGGGAGGACGAGACCCACGGACAAGCTCAGTGAAGATATGGATGTGGACCCGCCGCCAGAGCCCAAGCTGTTGGTCACATGGTGGCCACACTTCTGACCCAGTCAGTCCTCTGTGCCCTGCCATCAAGACGAGGGGCTGGCTCTGGGAGGAGGTATGGGCCCTCCACCTGCCAGGGGAGGGTGCCGCCCCCTGAAACCAAGGTCCCCTGGGGCTGTGGAGTCCATTTGCCTCCCGATACCTGCCCTGGCGGCTGACCATGGCAGGCCAGGCCGCCTCCCTGGGTTCCCCTGATGGCTGGGTCTGGTGGCCTTAGCCAAGGGCGGAACCCCAGAGAGACTGGTGTGGGAGGGGCCGGGGTTGGGGGTAGTTCTCCCTCCTCCTGCCCTGCTTTGGCAATGCATCCTGCACGTGCGTGGCACAGCCCCCTCAGGATGACACCTCCACCCAGCTCCCACTCAGGGACTTTCCTGCTTTCACCCCCGTGAAGAAACTGGCTTCCCACGGGGCTCCTGGGTCACCCCTGCCTGCGCCTCTGGGAGCCATCGGAGTCAAATTCCCGTTCTGAGGAGACCCTGAGGGTTGCTCCTAACTGAGGGGGGCCCTCGGTCTACACCCGGCCACTGCCTGGGCTGAGAGCTCCTCCCATGGAGGAGCAGGGCTCGGACCTGCCCAGGCCCTGCAGAGGCCCCGCTTGTGTGCAGCCCCATCTGGACCAGCCCTGGGGGCGTGGCTGTGAGGGGAGGGCATCCAGTCTTGGGCAGTGCGGGGAAGGCAGGTTCCTGGAGCCATGTGCCTGGCCTGTGTCCTGGAGGCCCTGGCTCCTCCATCATGATCCTCATGGTAGTGGCTGGGGGTCCCTCTCTGACGAACGCCTGGTATGAGTCTCTCTTCCAGGTGTGTCTGGGAGCTGAGGTGGTGTTCCTGGGCCCAGTCTGCAGGGCCTGGGCTCCTTCGTGTCCCCAACTGCAGTGCCAGGGAGCCTTGACCAGGCAGGCCCTCAACTCCTCTCCATTCCCTCCACCCTGAATCCCCAAGAACCAGGCACCTCAGAGAAGGGAATGGCTCCCCCTGGGACACCCCGAGACTCTCTTTGCCTCTGTCCAGCCCAGGGGCCCTTGGCGGGGAACCCTGTGACACTGTAGAGGCGCCACCCCGTCCCTGGAGCCACTCCTTCAAGCTGGTCCTAGCTGCTGTGGTCGCCCCGTGCAGCGGAGAAGCTGCAGGTTCTCCAGGCGGCTTTGGGGTGGGGGGGGACACAGGGGGAGGGGGAGGCTGGGGCCCAGGCCGGAGGACTGGAAACGCTGGGGTAAAACCACCTGGGCAATCTTTGGAAGTTTCAAAATGTTTCTGGGTACTTAGGGAATATTGGTCGATCTTCCCTGGCTTTCCAACAGAAAGTCCTGGCTCGGATGACATCCGCATCGCTGCTGAGGACGCTGGCCCAGGCTTTAGGCTTGGATGTCAAAGGTGAACTGGCTGTCCAGCAACATTCCCGCCAGCTGGTGGGGGGCTGGCCTCCGCCTGGCCGGGCCTGAAGTTGGCAAGAGAGGGTCGCATGTGCTGTTCCGTTGTTTGAGGGCTAATTCGCTGCATAAGAGTCTCTTGGGAGGATAGCAGGTGCAACGTAGGCCCGGGGGTCCCAGTAGCCCCAGGCTACCAGCAACCCAGAGTCTGTCCCGGGGAAAACCTTTGGTTCCTGGAGGCGGCTCCCCGAACCCCAGCTTTGCCACTCCTGTGTCTCTGGGCTTTGGGAGGCTGTGACCGACTGGCCTCTTCCCACTTGCTCCTGCTTCTGCAGTGGCCCCGGCCCAGGGTCTGCACACGGCACAGGGAGGCATGGGCGCTGGAGCCCCTTACCCTGACTTACATGGGGACCCAGTTCTGAGCCACAGAAGCAGGGGGAGACATGGGAAGGAGACAGCCGCTTCCAGTCCTAGGAAGTGCACCCAGGCATCCATGGAGGTAGTGGCGGGAGCTGAGGAGGAGGGAAGGCTGGAATCTTCCCTGGTCAGACCATGTCTTAAAAGCGGTTTCCTCGCCTGGGTCGGGTCACGGTGTTGGGTCGGGCCATCCACCCATCTGACAACTGCTGCTGGAGGGTGACTTGGGAACAAAGGTCACAAAGCTCGGATGCCAGCAGAAAGGCCAGGCCCTGGCCACCTCCCCCAGTGCCGAGTTTCCTCTGGAACTGCTCAGCTGGACCTGCGACCCCACGACCCTGGGGCCACACAGCTCCCAGTGTCCCTGAGTAGGGTCAGGCCCACTTGATGCAATGAACCCGAAAGGCTCTCAATGTCTCCGCTGTCACTAAATGGGGGACAGAAGACACATGGGGGAGGCTGTACCAGTGTCGTTGTACCAAGGGTGTAGAGAGATGATATTGGGATTACTTGGAAGTTTCCTGCGGGTTCTAGGAAAAGAGACTCTAAGTGTTCACACTCTCACATTTAAGGCTGCATGGGCCACAGGAACCCCAGCTGTGAGTGGCTGCAAGTGAACCCGCCTCACCGCCCCCCAGCCCCCGCCACCGGGCAGTCGACCATGGCCTTCACTCTGAGCTAAAAACCACCCACCCGGCGCTTCCATGAGCAGGTCTACGTGGACCTGCCGAGATTTATAAGGCGACCTGAGCAATTCTGCAAAATACACAGAACGGAGGTTTTTGGTTCTTAGTAACAGAGAGAAGGTGCGAGATAAGTACAGGTCCCTCTGTCAGTTAAATGCAATTTTAATTCAATTTCCGACTTCTGACTCCCCGGCTGCCAGGTGCTCTGGGCAGAGCTTCCTGACCTGGGCAAGCTGGTCAGAGCCATTCAGGACAAAGTCCCCAAGGCCAGCCCATCTGGGGAGACTCGGGTCCAGGAGGTGAGGGATGCAGACACGAATAGCCAGAGCGGGGAGCCCGGCTGCTGGGTCTGTTTGGGGACACAGAGCCTTGTCTCCCACATGCTCCCTCTTCCTCAGACCTCTTCCTGACAGCACGTGCAATGAGCTCATAAATGAAGACAGTTTTCAGGATGTCCATGGAATGACTTTTTTTTTTTACATTTTTCAACTAGTTAAGACAAAAACATTACAATGATTGACCTCTTCCATTGTTACATAAATAAAATTTTTATAAATATCTCTTTATAAACAATATAAATAGCTTTACAACATAAATACATTTATGCATGACACGAATTTACAGACAGCAGTGTTTACAGCTGGTTTTGTCAGTCTCGCCAAACAAACTGTCCCTTGTCATCGCGTCGGCGTAGGCGTGTGTTTCGTGTATATAATATATATATAATATATAACTTTTTATTTTTCATTTTCAAAAACAAACAATAAAATCAAACCCCCCCCTCCCCAGATAATAATAAAACAGCTGGTGTTGCGTTTTCCCAGTACCACAAGGGGGAAAAAAGGAAAGAAATGTAAAAGCCACATTGCCTTGGAGGTGCTTCCCGATGACCAAGGATGATCTCAGCAAAGCGGAGCGAGTTCTCAGTCCTGAAACACAGAGGGGACAGGGACTCTCAGTGCTGGCCCCTGAGCCGGCACAGCCCAGACGGCCAGACAGTTGCGGAGCCTCCCTCCCCTTTCCTGACGCAGCAGGAAGCGACGTCCCTCACCTGTGGCGCCCCCCCCCCGCCCCCCCCCTCCCCGGCCCTGGTACAGGCCTTCCTGCAGGAGAGGGGCCCTCATCTCACCTCCTGCTGGGACCCTGGCGCTTCCTGCCCAGCGCCAGGTGGGACCAGAGCGCAGGCAGCCTTCCTCCCCTGGGCTAACTGTAGGCTGGCGCCCGCCTGGGGCACTCCGCGGGACCCAGTGGGGGTAGGAGCAGGGGAGACACTCCCCATCCCTTTCTCCCTCCAACACAACCCCTCCGACAGGTGCTCGCCTGGACGACGCAGGAGGGGAAACATCAGAGGCGTTGGGATCCCGGGTTGAAACCCCAGCTCCGATAATTATTTCCTGCCTGGCTCTGGAGAGCTTGGAGTATCGCTTTCCTCACCCATAAAATGGGATAATAGTCACTTCCCAGGGCTGGCTTTAGCAAGGGCCACACACTGGGCCTCAGCAGAGCCCCCGGTCCCAGCTGCCACTCAGTGTACAGCACTCCCACCCCCAGCTGGCTTCCCCGAGAAAGGGTCTCCTTCCAGAGCAGAGGAGCTGGCGCCTCCCCAGCCCTGGGCAATGAGGGACGGTCGCGCTGGGTTTGCTGGTTCAGCTGTCAGTCACTGGGTGAGGGCTGTCCCTGTCTTTGCTGATGGGTGTGTGGGTGCTCCAGGGCCCCAGGAAGGATCCTCCAGAGATGGTGCGGTGACCCCCCCCTAGAAAAGTGCGTGCAGAGGGACCCCGGGCGACCTCTCCCACAAGGCCCTTCTCTGGCCGTCTCGGTGTTTAAACAGATGTCTCCGATGTCGCTGGGGCCCAGGGGCAAGGTGTTCCTTCAGGCATCACCTCACCCTGTCTCTGTCATTAGCATTTTACAATCAAGACCGTAACCTCAGCGACAGTCATTATGGCGGCTGCTTAGAGCCAAGGTCATGGGGGTGGGGTAAGGAGGGGGTTGGGAAAGTTCAGGGTGTTAGTGGTGGGTGTTCAGCTAAAAGAGAACTTTCAGGAGGCTGACTCATTTCCCTGGACAGGGGGGTTGAGGTGTCTTAATGACCCCGACCGGCTCATGGTCTAGTCCCCACAGACAGCCATGGCTGAGAACAAGGAGGCTGTGGGGTCGCGCGTGCCAGCTACTTTCCGGGCCCTCGTCTCACCTCCTGCTAACCCACAGAGTAACGTGGGTTTAGATTCTGACGTTTGAGCTTGGTGCTTCAGTCACAAATGAAAAACCGGAGGCCTGCGCCTCCAGCTTTGCAGTGCTGAGACTGGAGAAGAGAGAGCCACGCGGCCATCACAGTGGCAGCTGCTGAAGTCTGGGCCCCGAGGGCGGGCCCATCTCCCTCCTGCAGGGGCGAGTCGGGCAGGCAAAGCTGTGTCCGGCCGCAGAGACAGGAGGGGTGCCCGCTGAAACCCCAGGCCAGCGGGAGAGGACAGCCCCTACGCTGAGTGGGGCAGGGTTCCCTGGGCAGTGACACAGGGGCGCTGCGGGCCACCTTCAGTTTGCGTCTGGACCTGAGTTAAGCTGAGGAGGAGACTCGGAACTCAGGTGGAAAAGTGTGCCGGCCGTGGGGACAAAAGAGGTGGTGCAATAAACGGAACAGAAGGTGAGCTCACAGGGTGGTCTGGTCATAAAGTCCTAGTGGGGCAGGTCGTGGTGGGTAGGCACGCCCCAGGCCTGTAAGGTCCCTAGTAAAATGTTCATCTTCGCCCTAAACCAGCCCTGCCTATGTTTGTGCGTCTAGATTATTCTGGCCTTTGAGACACCAGAATCATCCTCCTTTTCAGGTCCCCGGGAAGCGTAGCCACCCTCGAGAGAGCAGTAACCTGGTCAACCATCCCGTCTTGCTTTCTTCCACCTTCACGTAATCTTCTTCAGTTCTGTCCTTAATTCCAAATGCATAAAAGAAGCTGCAAATTGTCATTCTCTGGAGCGCTGGAGATCTTGCTTCCCAGCAATGCCATCAGCTTGGCTCAAATAAACTCATAAAAATCCTTCATAAAGCTGGACATTTACTTGGCAGGAGTTTGAAGAAGCCCACCCAGGACCACCCGCAGACCCGGACCAAGTGCTGGGTACCAGCATGGGCCCACTGAGCCCCACCAGCTCACCGCTGCAAATGGGGTGAACTTGGGTGAGTTTTCTCTTGGGATCCCAGGCCACCTCGCTTTACGTAGCAGGTCCTGTTTTTATTTGAGCTGTTTTTAGAAAATCCTCGGGGCGAATCAGGGTTAAGATAACCCAAGGAAAGGACAAGAAAAATGGATGGCGACGCTTCTTTTCAGTTTACTTGGATCACTGACTGAGCGTCTGAACAAATCCTTGCTGGTTAAATGAGAGACAGAATCTCTCTGGCTCCAAAAGAAAAAAGAACACTTGTTTCGCCACCCCACCCCGAACAGTCGATGGGGTGACGACCGAGGTTGCAGATCCCCAGTCCGGAGTGGTGGAGCTGTCCAGTGCCTTCCTGCAACCGTTCCAGAGAAGCCAGCAGGGGCCCCGGTGGGGAGGGGAGGAGGTCTCTGTGAAGGGCAGGGCACCCTGGGTGGGTTCACCCCTGTAGCGGGGGCGGGGTGGTGGTGGTGGTAATACCTTGGAGACCATCCTGGTTCCAGTGGCGTTGTAAGCTCTTGCTGGTCCTTGCTCAGGCATTTTTAGATGACTAAGAATTTTTGAGGGGTGGCCGGAGGAAAACTTTCCTCCAGGGCATGAAGCAGTCCTACCGGGATTTCCACTGCCTTTGGCTCATCCCGAGATGTGCACACATAGGCTGGTTTTCCCTAGAGGTTTGGACAGACTCTAGAGATCTCAAAAATAGCAAGGGAAGTGGTGCCTCGGGGCGACAGGCACCGGGACAGGCAGCCGCGCACAGGCTGTCCTGCAGGGAGACGCCTGAAACGAGGATCCTTTTGATACTTCTAAATGCATCTTTTTTGTGCACAATGAGAAAAAGCTGATTACAGAAATAGGGGGAATGAATAGAAAGCATATTTTAACTGGTCTCTCAAAGCTTCAACAAGAGAAATTTGATCAACAGATCAACCTAGGATGTCGTTTAGGCGGCAACTCAACTCTCTGAGGTATTAAAAACCAGCTGTCCTTATTTTCAAAGGGGGAAGGTCGTTTGGAACTTGACTTGTCAAGGACAGATACAAATGGCGTCTTCTTATCCCAACTGCCAAAACAAAATTTGGATCCACTGTTTATGAACTAGTGAGTTTTTCTCACGGCTAAAAGGTCTCCATTTGCATCTGTCTATGTGTGTCTATATATGTATGCTGTAAATATGAGCTAATTTTCTGCCTCTGGATAGTATTGATAAAATTAATTTAATAAATTAAAATTAATTGATTTGAAGGCAAGCACTTTTAAGAATTGGGTATGCTAAAACTCTTAGAAATATAGAAACTAACCCAAATTCTTTTCAAGGTCCTGTGGTCCTAAGATTAATCTTTAGTAAAGTTTGTTGGCTCAATCCATGTTAATAACTGACTTCAATGTCTATGAAATAAGTTTCTAAAGGTTATAAAATGGCTTCATAAGTGACTTCTTAGTTTCCACTAGAAATTGAAGTTTTTAAAGGGTTACTATCTCCATGCACTTATGTAATTAAAACTGCTAGAAGTAATGTTGCAGGATTTCCGAAAGGCCCCGGAACACCTCAAAAGATGTGTTTTTGTTACATTGCGTGGGAAGCTCTGTAGAGCCAGTGACAGAAGATCGTTACAGTGTATCGTGTGGGCAGACAACGGCTGGAAGTGAAACTTCCCATCGGGGCTATGGGAAACCCAAGACTGACGCTGGGCTCTCCCAGGCTCCCTGGCCAAACCCATTTTCTGGATTTTGCCTTCCTTCATGCATCCTAGTGCAATCCTTGCCTGGCTTCCTCTCACCTTCACGTCATCTTTCTTACATTCTCTCCTTAATTCAGAATGTATAAAATAAACTGCAAAACTGTTATTCTCTGGGGCAAGATTTGAGATCTTGCTTCCTGGCAATGTTGTCAGTTTTGCTCAGATAAACTCTCATAAAAATTCTCTACAGATTTGGACATTTCTTATGTGGACAACTGTTAAAAAAAAAAGGCCTAAGCAATGTGCTGGAGGGTTTCAAAAAGGGGTGCTCTCATTACCCTCTGGGGGAACACAGTATGGACACTGATAAGGGTCCCTGGGTGAGACAGCAGCTTGTCCTTCCTGGAGTGGAAGGAACAGACAGGCTGTGGGACAAGGAATGGCAGCAGCCAGGCTGCAGGAGAAGCTGGAAACCGGTAGGGGTCAGATTCTAAAGCAGCTGAGTGTCAATTTCAAAGGTGGGGACGTGTTTTTTCCTTGGGCACCCTTGGGCAGCAGGAATGGAGAGAAGGTAAGGGGAAGACGTGGGAGCCTTTGCTGCCGTGCTTCTCCAGGTTGTGGCACCTGGCAGGGGCGGAAGGGAGCCCAGGGGTTTCTAGCCCTGGTGGAGAGTGAGGGGGCCGTGCCAGAAACAGGGAGTCCAGGTATGATGGGCGCGAGGAGGTTGACAAGGAGATCAGTTTGGGACATGCTGAATTTGAGATTTAGAAGATTTAGTGTAGTCTTTTTATTCTTGCCCTGAAATAGTGCCACAGACAATGAGGTTCGATCCCGAAGTCACACGAGCTGCAGGAGCATCAGGACCCTGGACAGACCAAATTGCCCACAGCCACTGTTTGGAGAAGGGACAAGAATCAGAATATTCTGGTGGGCAGGAAAGCTCTCTGGCGACACCGACGGAGGGCTATGCTCTCTGCAGTGCCCGGGGGCAGGTATTGCTCCAAGTCTGTCTCACCTGACGGACAAGAGGTCTGGGAAGCATCCCGACCTCTGCGCTGCCTACCGCCTGGCACCACGAGATAGTGGCTGGGACATAAACTTATCCTGGGCTTGTGTGTGCGCGCTTCCTCCTCTGTTCCCACAAACCCATGCTTCCCCCTCAAAGCTCCCATTTGGCATTTTGGGGCCAGTGCTGCCGGTCCAGGGATAGGCAGGAGCCCTCCAAACTGTCTCTGCTTCTCCAGAAGAAGTCAGGTGGGCTCACACCTCCTGAGCTTTTTCTGACCTTAACAAAGTTCCCTCACCACCTCATCCCTCACTTTCTCCATCCATAAAGTGGGATGATAAACAAGATTGGGGGCAAATGCCTAGCGCACACCTGATCTCATGTCCACGTCACCTGGATCCCCTCCAAAGGCCCTGGGAGGCCCACGGGTACCAGGACTATGGGACCGGCCTGCGTGTGGGGGTTCAGGCTAGGTTCTGGCTGGCGCTGCGGGGGAGCTAGGTGTGCGGGAGCGCCAGGCGGCCAGGTTGGTGGTACTCACCGCCGCCAGGGGTCGCCGCACTAACATCCCAGGCCGCTCGTGGCGCCGATCCGGTCCAGCTTGAGGCCGAAGCAGCCCTTGGACGAGCCCTTCTTGGGGCCTGATTTCTTGCGTGGGTTCTCTTGCAGAAGGCGGGCCCACCGAGACTTGGTGTCCATGCGCAGGTCCCGGAGCAGTCGCGACTGGTCGCCCTTGAGGTTGGCGCCGCCACCTCCGGGAGTCCTGTCGCGCTTCTTCAGAGCGCCGCTCTCAGCGTGGGACACAGCCGGCACCTCCCCCAGCGGAGCTCGCGGGACCTGTCCGAGGAAAAGAGCAGGCAGGTGAAGGGACGCACGGAGGCAGCACGGGGGACTTTGCGGGGTCCCTGACGCTCCAGCCTGACGCGCCCAGGAGCGCGCTATTTGTCCCTTCGGAGCCCTGAGCACGCCCCCACTGACGCCGGACCGCTCGGCCCTGCATCCACCTGCCACGCGGCCGCCGCTGTCCGCTCCTTCGGGGAGCCCCTTACTCTCCCTTCCTTTGCCTCTTGCCCGGCTGGGGCAGGGGCTGCGCATCTGTCGACGTGCTCCCGAGGCTGGGGACGTAGACCCCCGACTCCGAGCTTCGAGGTCTCCCCGGCTCTCACTCGCGCACATCTCAGAGGAGAGGGCCTCCTTCCCGCCCTCTCCGCTCCCTCTGGCGGGCCTCGTCCTCCTAAAGCCCCGGCCCTCCCACACAGCCCCTCATAGTCCCAACAGCCTCGCGACAGCACCCACCTTCGGCGACCCGGGCTTGGCTTCGGAGGGCAGGAGCGACAGTAGAGTGAGCAGCAGGGCGCAGGCCAGCAGTTGGGAGAGGTGCATGGCGCCGGTGGAGTGGAGAGGCACACACAGGCGGCAGCGAGGGCAGATGCGCAGGCAGGCGCGCAGCGGGCTGGCGGGGCTTCGGTGCGGACCCGGGTCCCAGAGCTGCGCGGCGCCGGCTGGGTGCGCTCTGAGTCCGCCGCTCCGCTCGAGCCTTTATAATCCAACCTGCCGCTGATGTCATCCCCCCGCCCACCCGGCCGCCCGGGCCAATGGCACGCGCGCCGAGGGCTGGGAGGGGGCCGCGACGGCTGCCCCCTCTGCCCCTACCCTCATCTCACCCCCCAGGCATCCCGCGGCTCGGCAGGCTCTCTCCCCGGCTGCACGTAGAGCTGCAAAGCGGCGCGCAAAAGGGAACTCTATTTGCATCAAGCGCGCGCCCTGGCGTGCCAAGCATGCCAAACGTCGGTGCTCCAGCTGCCCCGCACACACCCCTGGACCTGAACACACACCCTCTTCCTGGAAGGGATCAGTTTCCGTCTTTGCAGGTGCAAAGACAGGCTCAGAGGAATTAAGTCACTTGCCCAAAGTCACACAGCCAGAAAGTTGGCACTGCCTGAAGTCCCCGCAGATCTGACGTGTTGCCAAATTATTCCCCCAGCACCTGACAGGCTCAGGCCTGGCGTTTTCACCTGTTGGCCGCACCGACGCCTTTGGGATGGGAAGATAGAGAACGGGGTCGGAGGCCTGGGCGCAGGGACAGCGGGGATCTCCCCGGGCCGCAGGGGGGAGCGCCAGTCCTACACGGAATGTGCAAGCTTTTCGCTACACTGTGTGTTTGGGAGCGAAGAGCGGACGAGGTGGGCTATGAGAGCAGGCCTGAAATTCGGGCGCCTCTGCGTTTGTGCGGTGGCATCGTGTGTCCACCACCGCGGCTCCAAGTGCACGCTCAGCCCGGCTGCGTGTACGAGCACCGACGGGGGGCGCGCGTGACCCTGTCTGTACCTTTGCCAGGATCCACGGTGGGGGGCGGGCTGTCTGCCCCAGGGTTCTGTGTACCTGTGCAGACTGGATAGGGTTCTTTAGCTGGCCCTGAGCCCAGCATGGCTGCGGTGAGCCGTGACAGTGGTCGCCTTCGCGTTTTCCCCATAGAGAGGTCCCTGTCCTAGTTGTGGGACACAGCCTGCTCCCCACGACCCCCTCTCTCCGAGCAGGGTGTTTGATCCCTCCGGCTCTGAGGAGTCCCTTCTCGATAAACCTCCGACGCTGACAGCTCAGCATCGAAAGAATTCAGTGCAGTGCCGGAAACTATGCCTCCCCACTGCCCAGCAGAACTGGGCCGGAGAGGGAGAACCTGGGAAGAGGGAGGAAGCTTCAGGTGGGCGACAGAAGTCAGTCGCCTACTGAACAAAGAAGAATGTAGCCAATCTAGAATTTCTCTGAGACTTGCTTTATTTACACGAGCTTAAGGAGCCAGGCAGACTTACTCTGGAGCCAGGCACTGGTCTAATTTCCAGGGGCAACAGCCAGGGCACAGTGGCAGTTTACAGTCGCTAAGAAGACCCACATGTTGCAGTCGCGGAAATCAGCTTTTTCCCGGAGCAGAAGCTGCACCGGAGGTGGGAGGACAGTAGGAATGAAGAGGGATGGGAGAATCGGGTACTAGGAGGTGGCTCTGCAGCAGAGCCTAAGCCCAAAGCTGGGAGGCAAATGTTTCTTGCGTCCCACCCTGGCACAGAGTCAGAAACTGCCCACCAACCGTGCCCTAGGACCCTCTGTTTAAGAAGTAATCTACACCTGAGGCCTGAGTTTGGGTAGAAGAATCTCCTGCTTTTGAAGAGGATCCAGACATGAACAGAGCACCCTATGTGAGTTTGGGCGAGTTGACTCACCACCTCCATGCAGCCCCCACAGATTGCCTTTTTAAGGTAACCTCCATAGAGTGGCACCACTTTCATTTGAGGAGAACAAACGAGGAAAAGTATCTCCAGGTGGGTGATAAAAATCCCCTCTTCTCTTTCCCGACTGGACAGAAAGGAATGTAAGCAACCTGGAACTTCTCTGAGACTTGCTTTATTCACACCACCTATGTCGGGCAGACTGACTCCAGAGCCGGGCACCGGGCTGGCTTCTGGGTAACGGTGACACCCTCTGAAACCCCTTACTAAGGGCGGGTAGGAAGCTTCCAGTGCTCCATCATCACCTCCCCTGTCTGGAGGCCTATAGGCTAGTTTTCCCTGTGTGCTGTGTTTCTTGGATGTACTTGGTGACAGCAGGTAACTGTCTAGGTCTGTCTTTGAGCTTTGAGACTAAATTAGAGCAAGCCGCGGAGCAAGACCTCCCTGGGGCAGGCCGTACAGCAGCACCCGCTGAACTGGGGCCTGAGAGGTGGGGCAGGCGGGCGTTCTAGGCCTGGGCTCGAGGGACATTCGGGGTGGGAGGTGGTCAGCACAGGGCTATCTTTGCTGCTGAAGGCGCCCCCCCCCCCCGCCCTTGGTTTCATTGCACAAGAAGCTGAAGAAGACACTCTGTGTCCCTCCTGGGCCTAGACTGGGCCCTCAGGTCCCTTCCTGCTTTTCCCTCACGAGGTCCCAGGAGCCAACCCTGGGAAGCTGGACCCGCTGCACCGCTGCACATGAGCCGTTTGTGGCACATCATTGAATGCTCAGTGTGAAAAGCCCTCCTGGTGGCGAAGGAGAGAGAAAAGGCCTGGCAGTTCTGTAGGGGACCTAATACCGTCATTTGTCACTTTCCCAGCCACTGATCCCCCAAGTATCCACCGAGCATCCCTGCAGCCTGCAGAGTCCCATGGGCTGGGAGGAACCCCGAGAGGCATGGGGCAGCGAGGAAGGGCAGCTCCCCCAGCCTGGACTAGGGGGTGGGCTTCCCAGGGAAGGAAAAACCTGTGCTGAGCCGGGAAAGGAGATTGGCAGGAGGAGAGAAGGGAAATCTAGATGGAAAACAGCAACTTCCCTTTGGCCTACAGGGGAGTGCGTTCAGGTTCAGAGGAGGACAATAAAAGAAAATTGGGTGAGAGATTGCCCTCGCTCAAGGCAACCCAGTGAAACGAGGGATGTGGGACGTGGGAGGGCAGGGATGTTGCAGAACCCAGCATGCCCAGACCTAGAGAACGGGGGAGGGGGTGGCATTCAGATAGGGTGCCCAGAGGAGGCAAGCTTGGGAGAGAGTGGAATCTGTGGTAGAAGGTCCTGGAGGCAGGTGATGGGATAAAGTGGGGGAGGGGCTTGTCTTCCATAAGTGGGAGACTATTGAGCTCTTGGGGGTGGGGAGGGCAAGCAAGCCTGGGGACATAAAAGGAGAGGCTGAGGGAGAGTGGTCAGTGGTGGGGGACACAGAGAGGGAGCAGGGAGCAGGAAGGTCAGAGCAGGCTGAAGTGGGCCAAGCCCCAGACCTCAGAGAATTGTGTGGCTGGGAACCTCCTGGACTTCTGAAAGCTGGAGACATGTAGAAAGATCTCCTTCTTGTAGGTCACTCTTCCTTTTTCCCCTTGTCCGCGAAGGGCAAGGTGAGACTCCTGCACCTACCATGGACAGGCCCTTCCTGGGGACAGTGAATGTCTAGTCACTTAGCAGGACCCTATGGAAGATGAGAGGGGGCCTTGGTGAGGATATCTGCCGTGACAAAGGTGTACAGAAGCTTCTGGGAGGCTGGGGAAGGGATGAGTAAGGCAGGGTTACCCAGCCCTACTCCCCAGGAGGTGGGAACCAGCACCCTGGGGAGCAGCGCCCCCTCCTGGCCCTGGGACGAAACAGGAGGATTCTCAGGCACACTAAGGAGGGGAGGATTGCTCAGCGGCCCATCTGTTTTCTCTGCAATTATTTCATCCCAGGGGCCCCCTTCCAGCTGCATAACTTCCCAGAGAGGACACTGAACAGGCGGTGAGCAGATCTCATGGAGGCCGGGCAGGGAAATTGCAGCAGGACCCCAGCCAAGTCCCATCACTGCATGGGGCCTTGAGTTTCACCACCTATAATTGGGGAAAAGCAGAGTGAATCAGGAGGCCGGATGAGAGGCTCCTGACCCCTGCGTGAAGGCAGGACAGCACAGCTGTGGCAGGAGAGGGGTCTGAATATCACTGCACAAACGCACACACTCCCAGGGGGCGGAGGGCAGGGGGTCACCCCATACCCCAGAGACACCACGGGACTGTCTGGTGGTGGAGATCCACGGAGGACACAGAGGCCACGGCCTGGCCGGGTCTCCTTGAGCTTGGGACCTCCTCCAGGAGTCCTGTACCTACGGGGCCTGGCTGTCGGAAGGGAGTTGGAGGCCAAGGACGCGTCATCCACCCTTCTTGGGCCAGAAATTCCAGGAAAGCTTAACCTCATCGTGACATGAGGTCTTTGTCTGACCCTAGGACACCCCCACCTGATGAGCCAGCTGCTCTCCTTTTCCTTTCCCAGGGGCCCTGCCAGCACCTGCTGCAGACGGCCTCCAACCATGCCGTCCTACGCAACCTGTGACGTCAGAGTTTATCCCTTCGTTTCCCCCCCTCCCTTTTCAAATAACAGATAGATGGAGAGATAGATAAGCTCCACAGACAGGCTCCACGGAAGGGCTCAGTTCCTCGGAGGCGGGAGGGGGGAACAACGGCTCGCCGTGAGGCTGTCAACAGGCAGGTGAAGCAGTGGAAGCTGAGGTCTGAACCCTGAGAAAGTGAGCAGGGTGGTGAGGGGGAGGCCTCCTTGCAGAGGACAGAGCCGCATCCCAACGACCTCAGCGTGGGGCACGCACCAGATGTTTGCAGAAGGAACGGATCTGCTGCCAGGCCCTGGGCCTGGGGGCCTGGTTTGCCTTGGCTGGGCTCTGGAGCTTTTCCACATAGGGAGCTGCCCCTTGCTGTTCTGGAGGTCCCTGCACTGAGCCCACTTCTTCCTGGGCACCCAGAGGAGGGTGTGTATTGTCTGGTCTTGGAGACCATGTTGCAGATTTGTTGGACATTACAGTCTTCAAGGCTTCTCCCTGCTGGTAAAAGGGGCTCAAAGAGAGCGAGGACGGGCCTGCCAGGGTCCAGGGCCACCAGTCGGCTGGAGCAGCCGCACCCCTGGGTTTCCCAAGCCAGAGACTCCTCTGTAGACCTTTGTCCCAGGAGTGTGTGATCACCAACTATTGTCGAGTAAGAATTCAACTTCTGAGAACGACCAGAAAATACGAGCAAAGAGACAACCAGGTGCTACCGAGGGTTCTTGAGTGTATTTTTTGCAATGCGGGTCACACAGGAACTGGAAAATACTTTTAAGCCCGAAGCCCCTCCCCACAATAAAAGCCCATAAATCGTTTGAAAGCCATCCTTGCGCCTGTGCGAATTCTTTGTGGGCCCAGGGCGCGACATCATGCAGAACCCCTTTGTTCTGGGTTGCCGGGGACAGTCCCGTGTCCCAGCGCCAGCTGGGCAAGGAGACGAAGGGTCCTACCTCCCAAATGGTGGCCTGCTGTGCCTTGTGGGCTAAAAATTTAAGGGGGGGGTCTCCGCTGAGAGTGCAGTAGGCTCAGAACTTCGGATCGCCTGGCTGACTGGGGGGCTTGGGCTCCACAGAGGTGGTGAGGAGGGGAGGCAGTCGCTGTGTGGAGTGGGCACATGCCAGAGGGTTTTATTTATTTATTTATTTATTTATTTATTTATTTATTTATTTATTTATTTTTGCCGCCTGGCTTCTCAGCCCACTGGAGCAGCCGAAGTGCCAAATGCTTGCCAGCCTGGCCGTCCTTGGGCAGCCTGTGGCCTCCGTGCCAGGTCACTGCTTGACCTTTCCCACGTGTCCTTCCTGAATAACGAGTCTGCCAGAGCCAAGCAAGCTGCCTCCAGGCAGCCCCTGATGTGAGGGAGAGGACATCCGGCCTGCTGCCTGCATCTTCATTGATGGCTAAAGGGCAATGAGAACACAGGGAGAGAAGCACAAGAGGAGGGGCCGGTGGGTCCCCCATGGAAACAGCGAAGCAAATCATGAGGACAAGTTTCAATGACTGGGTCCAGGTGGACCATGCTGACCATGTTGTCTTGAAAAATCATGTTTTAAATGATTTTATGGGATGATTAAAAATATCACCCTGACACTATAGAACCAGACAGTTGCTGACCCTGGTTCACAACCTGGTGGGGGAGAGTTGACTTCAATAAAATGAATGCAACATATGCTCATACATATTACTAAATTGAGCAAATATTTCTAACTTCAGCACCTTCTTACCCCATTGAATCCAAATGTGTTTCTCAAGCAGAACAGGCTTCACGGAGCTGGGAGAAATACAGCGTGATGAGTGATGTGTTATGAGACAATCCAGAAAGCTGGGTGGCGGCTGAGCCCAGAAGGGGGCGGGGTGCCTGGCTGCAGAGAGCAGGGCCCAGATCAAGGGGCCCAGGCAGTGGGGCTCTGCCCCTTCCTCCTACCCCAAGGGATCTTGGACTCGGAGGCCTTAAGCATCATAATCTGGACATCCTGGACCCACACCTCCAGGTGCTAGACTCGCCTGTACTGTGCTCATGCTGCCTTCTCTTTGTCCCTTTGAGTTTTTATCTGGTGCGGACCGCAGATGACCACAGGGCAGCAGGGCAGCGGTCAGAGTAGAGGTGCGTGGTCAGGGCTGCTCATCGAGAACCTCTCGGGAAGCGAGGCTCAGAAAACATTGGTGACCCTCGGGACAGTGCCTGAGCCCTGCAGACGCGGGAGACACTGCAGGACAGGCTGGTTCCTGGCAGGCGGGCCCAGCCAGGACCCGAAATGATGTGGGGTGGCCTGCAAATCTTTCGGTGTGATGACTCTGCTGAGTACCAAGGCTCTTCCTGGGCCTGCCGGTTCTCACGGGCTTCTCCTCTGGTTCAGCAGAGACAGCCAGGGGTCCCAGCCTCGGCGTCCCCCTGAGCATGTTGTGGTCACAGCCCTAATACCATTGGGGACCCCCTCCTCTCCCTCTGTCAGCTTCTCAGGAGAACCCCTGTGTCTATCTCAGGGGTCCCAGCTCCTTGCACACTGCCTGCCACATAAGAGGTGTTTGATAAACGAGCAGGGACGGAAGTCCAGCCTTGCCCTAAGCCTCAGGGGGCAGCAGGGACAGAGACAACCTCTGCCCTCACAGAGGAGGGTGCTGGCTAAGTGACAGGATGCTCCATTTTGCAGATGGGGCCATAGAGTCCCCGACTGGCCACCCGATCTGCCCTCAGCCACCCCCTGAGCTCGGCAGGCTGCTCGGCCTAAACGGTGAGCTGGCTGAACTCCAGTGAGTCATGGGGATCGGGCCGGGGAGCAGCGCCCCTGCTTCGGGCTAGAACATCTGCTGAGAAGAACAGCTGTCTCCGCCCTGTGCTGAGCAGCTCCCGTGGGAATGTGGTCTGTGGCTTGGCAGAGAAATGACACGGCTCCTTCGCCACCCGTGGCCATTTGCGGGGTGGGAGTGTCCAGAGTTCTGGGGCCTTTGTCATATCTGTCAGCAGCCGTTTCTCTGGGCCTGCACTGTCCCCTCGTCCCGTTCTTTCCCACTTTAACTTCTGGGAGGCCTGGAAAGCGCAGGGCCAGGCTGGCTGGGAACACAGTGGCCGTAGGTTTGGGGAGATGGAGAGCTCTAGCGTCAGGAGGCCAGCCCTGTTGGGTGGCCAGCATGAATTAGGGGGTCTGGGGCCAGGTCTGGTGGGGACAGGGTTCTGAAGGGGTAAGGGTGGTTGGTGAGGGGTTGGGGTAGGAGGTGGTGGTGGGTGCTCTCACTCCAACTGCCCTGAGGAGAAGGGCCCAATTGCATTGGGACTCCCCTTGGATTCTCAGGGGGCTGGGGTGCAGGAGATCGAATGGAATGAATGATCCAGCAGAGAACCCCCACTCACACATGCCAGGGGATGGGGTGTGGGTGGCTGAGGAGGTCAGGGAGAAGAGGCCAGAACCTGGGCTGGACAGAGCCTCTGTTTCTGCCTCGGAGACCCTCACAGCTTTCTGACTCTGCTTCCGAGCGTCTCCTCTGGCTGACACCTGGGAGGTGGCTGCTGCCAAGTCTGGGACTGAGGTGGAAATAAGAGAGTGGCTCAGATGTGGGCAAGGCCTGGAGTCCAGGCAGGGTCTGGCCTCCCAGGGGCTGAGCAAGGTCATGATGGGGATGGGCCGAGTGAGTGTGGAGTGTGGGGGGACAGGGCTGGTTGGGGAGGAGGGCCTGTTCAACCCCCCAGGATTTCAGCGGAGCTCGAGTCCTTCAGCTGAACAATCATCTGTTCGACATGGAACCAGAGAGTGGGGGTCAGGGCAGCTCTGTGTCTCCTGGGGTCACAGGGCAGGGGCAAGAGGCAGGAAAGGAGGTGGCCCTGGTGGGGATCTGACCCAAGGGAGCTTTGCTCAGCAGTGATGAGCTCACAGGCACCTTCGAGAGGTGACAGGAAAGGGAGGGGGATTGTTCGCTGCAGGCCCAGAGGCGAGGGGCTCTCACATGGGCCCCTGCGGTGAGATGCTGCCTGGGCCTAGCCAGGCCAGGAGCCCATGGCCGCCGTGTCCTGCAGGAGGAGCCCCGTCAGCCGCTGCGCTCCACGCACCTGCTCTCGCTTGCTTGGAAACCCCCAGCTGAGCCCCAGGAATCCAGCCCTGAGATGACCTGGGCAACTTTCGACTTATTTGGGTGGAGTGATGAAATGACAAATTGATTTGAGAGAGAGAGGAAGGGCTGGGGGAGGGGGAGGATAAAGAGAGAGAGAGAGAGAAACATTGATTAGTTAGTTGCTTCACACACACACCCTGACCAGGACTGAACTCCTAACCCAGGTATGTGCCCTGGCGGGGATCGAACCCGCCACCTTTTGGTGTAGGGGATGAAGCTCCAACCAACTGAGCCCCACACTGGCTAGGGCTTTAGAAAATATTTTTTGTATAGAATATTTACTTAATGTTAAGTGCAAAAAAAGCCAAGAAATGTCAAACTAACAGCAAAATACACAAATAGCCCCATCGATATGATACAACCTGCCCGTCACTCCCTCAGGTTTCCAGATCCCCCCAGCCCCATTCGCGTCTAGTAGGAATCAAAGTGCACGTAACATCTCACGGTCAACTTCTTCATGTAACGTGATTTTGTAGAACCTTTTCCATGGATCTATGTCGTCTGCAATGTAATAGCTCACAGTCAGGACTGGGGCTGTGTTTAGGGTTACGTGCTAACAAGTCACACTGGTAAAAACATCTCTGCACAAGTTGAGTTTTTCTCTTTTCTTCCGCCCTCTCTCCCGGCCTCTCCTTCTCCCTTCAGTCGGAGGCATGAATGCTGGTTGGAAGCCTTGTTAACGTGACCACCCCGCGGCTGGCAGGTCTGCATCCGCTCCGGCTGATCGGTGTGCGTTCGGCATGCCTCGTTTCTAGCTACTCTGCTGAAGCTGCGCTTCTGTCTGTGTTTGCTGGAGCCCCTCGGAGTTGCCTTGATTGTCTTCTTCTAATTTCTAAGGACTTTCTTAATTATTTTTAGCCATTTGTTAAATATTTTGACATTATTATTTTTCATATTTACCATGAAGTATTCTTGCACACCGTTGCTTTTCTGTTTATGTACAGATGTTCACACATTTTAAAACTGTATTATATTCTCATGGCCTCCTGTAGTCTTCTTTAAGTCTGGGCTTGGACAGTTCCTGAGTCTGACCCTTCCCCCACCCAGGGCTGTCTGTTCCCAGCAGCGTCTCACAGCACCTGTGGACAGCTCAGGGCTGTCCGCTGCAGAGGCGAAGAGCGTGGACCCCGAGTGGGTTCGGTTCTTGTGAATTGGGTATTTTTTTTTTCACCTACACTATGGATAGGAAACTGAGCTCAAAGATGTTGAGTATTTGAGTCAGCACCTCAGGTGGGAACGAAACTCAGAGATCTGTCTGTCCTGACACCAGCGTTTCAGCAGACTGAGTGAGCAGACACTTTTACGTTCTTCTGTTGTGGGTTTTCTTTACATGGTGTGTGTGTACACCTGTGTGTGTTTAACTTCAACTCGTCTGGAATGTTCTGTGGTAAATGGTATGAGTAAGGATTCACTGTTCACACGTCATTATCATTCACTTCCCATATGAATGTACTGATAATTTTTCTTCATTTTATTTTCATTTGGTTTGTTACATATTAGACTCAAATGACTGGATTCACATCTGCTCCACCACCGAAGTTTCGGCAGCTGCCACATGTGTTCTATAGACTGGTAAGTAGGTATTTTCCTGGTTTTGCCTTAAATAAAATTTTTTTCTGAACGGTTGCTTTTCCATATAAATGTTTTTATTACTTTATAAACTTTTATAAAATCAAATTTATTTTCTTATGGATTTTTAATTTTATTGCATTGTGGTCAGAGGCTAGAACTCATAATATTTCTGGGATTTGAACTTCACTGAGATTTTCTTTGTACCTGAATATGTTATTTTCATAACTATTTCCTGGGCACTTCAAATAGTGCTGTCCTTTGTAGTTCCAGATATCTACTCTAGAGGATTATGTCATCATTTTCCGTGGCATTCTAATGTATGGAGACCTCATAACTTATTTAGTCACTTCCCTGTTGATGGGTTTGCTGTTACGAACGGAACGACAAGCCCGCAGGCAAGCCTAGACCTTGCGGTGTTCCAGGCACATCAGACTGGGGCCAGAGGCTCAGACCCCAGCCCTTGGGGTGCAGAGGGGCTGCTCGGCAGTGACTGACATTTCAGAAGGCAGCGGGGGCAGGAAGTGGGGACAGGGGGGACAGTGGAACAACAGTGTCCTTCTGGAGCTGATGGCCGGCTGGGCCTGGCGTTGCCACAGGAGAGGCCTGCCTGCCCGTGGCCTCGTGACGGCAGGTGCTTCCCTCGAGGGGCTCTGGGCTGGGGCCCCACCCGCCGTGGCCGTAGGGTGGCTGTCAGTTCCGTGCTTGCTGTTGGTCTCCGCCACATTCGAAGAGCCGGTAGAGGGACTTGTGGAGTCCCGACGGGGAACCCCCAGCCTGTGGTCACCCTGAGAAACATCAGTTCCTTCACCCCAGGCTGGGGAATCGAGTCCTCCCAGCCGGGAGCTCGCTCCCATTACTTGACCGCCTGGAGGGCTTGCACTGCGTTTAACTTGGAGAAGCTGCTTTGCCTTGGGGAGCTGGTGCCTTTTCTGGACACCCTGGTAACATGGCATTGAGGGGGGGGTCAGCTTCTTCCTTCCACTCCCACCGAAGGGATCGGAGTGGGCGAGGGACATCTGGTTTCACGGTGGCAGCAGAGGTGGCAGAGCAGGCACTGGTGCCAGAGCAACTACGTTTCCGAGTCTCTGCTGGAGCATCGCTGTGGGGGGACCTGGAGAAGCACCTCTGCCAGCAGAGCCAGTGAGCTGGGTCCACCTTGGCCATCAGGGCCACAGGGCTGGAGGTGCCAGAGCCCGCCCCACCGGCCAGGTGACAGTGGAGGCAGGGTGGGTGCCTGCCAGGTGGAGGCTTTGTCCCTGAGGGACTGTCTCAGTTTCCACTTCCCCAGCAGCAGCTGGGAAGGGAGGGGGCGGGGCAGCTTGGGGCACATCCAAGTGCCACAGGAAGGCCTCATCTGTCAGGAAAGGCTACGGCCCCAAACTGGCTGGCCTGCTGCCTCCTGGCAAGGCCAGGAGGTGCCAGTGTTGGGGGGGCATTTGGGCATCAACGTAAGTGTGATCTTACCTCTCAGTGAAGCAGGTGAAATTTATGACTTACCTGTTACATTGGTTTTGATATTATGAAAAAGAATTCATGTTTCTCAGGGAAAGAACTAGGAATGGACTCATGAGGCCCATAAATGAATCTCCATAACATTGAAATTGAATACACACCTGAGGAACAGATTGCCTTTTGAAAATTCACCTTATCTGGATGAAGCTTTGAGTTTAATTACAAGAAACTTCCTTTGTCCCTATGAAAAAGAGAGCTTCCCTTCACATTTTTACTATAGGTTAGTTAGTGCCTTGGACATGTTTATATCTCTGGAAAGGATGGATTCACCTGGAAGGTAGAAATAGCTATTCACCAAAGAACCAGCTCCTCCAAATTTGTTGAAATTGGTTTAATAATTCCTTTCGAATCCCATATTAAAGGTCAGCATGAAAATACAATAAATTTAGTGTGTGATTACTTTAAGGAGCAGTAAAATCCAGTGGACTGAGGGTTGTAATATGCAAACTTAAAGAATTTTTCACCTGTTTGAAACAAACAGTTTTTGAAAGAGCTTTTGAGATAAAATTCATATACCATGCAATTCACCAATTTAAAATGTAGAATACAATGGCTTTTGGTTTATGCAGAGTTGAGCTACCATCACCATCATGCATTTTAGAACATTTTCATCCTCCTGAAAAAACTCCCACACCCCTTAACCATCAACCCCCAACCCTTCCATGCCCCCCAGGCCTAGGTAACCACCAATCTATCTGTGTCCATAGATTTGCCAGATGGTTTTAATAAACAGAGCAGACACACTGGGTACACTTTTGTCAACTTCCCAAGTGGCAGAAATTTTATTAATGAGTGCAAACTCTGGAACTAGACTTCCTGGGTCCGAATCCTGGTTCTGCCATTCCTAGCTGTGTGACCTTGGATAAGTTACTTAACCTTGCTGTGCCTCAATGTCCGTATCTATGAAAGGTGTGGCCTTATGTGTCTGACTTCTGAAGAAGATGTTTTTAAGATTCAGCCATGTTGTGCCCTGGCTGGTGTAGCTCAGTGGATTGAGCGCGGGCTGGGAACCAAAGGGTTCGATTCCCAGTCAGGGCACATGCCTGGGTTGCAGGCCAGGTCCCCAGTGAGGGCCATGTGAGAGGCAACCATACATTGCTGTTTCTCTCCCTCTCTCTCCCTCCCTTCCCCTCTCTCTAAAAATAAATAAATAAAATCTTAAAAAAAAAAAGATTCAGCCATGTTGTAGCATATATCTGTACTTCATTTATTTTTATGGCTAAATAACATCCCACTGCGTGGATATACCACATTTTGTTTATTCATTCATCAGTTGCTGGACATACGGGTTGTTTTCACTTTTTGGCTATCACGAATAATGCTGCTATGAACACACATGTACAGATTTTTCTGTCGACATGTCTTCATTTTCTTATACCTAGGAGAGGAACCGCTGAGTCTTATGGTAACTCCATGTTTAATTTGGATCTGCCAATTTACCTTGGTAGGTTAAACATGTCTATACGTTCTATTTTCTGTACGTGTAGTATCAGCAAACTTTTATGATTGTGCAAGTGTTACTCATCCCAGTCTAATAAAACTCATAAATTACATGTAGTAAAGTCTATATTTTCCTGATGCTCTTTGGTCATCACCTCGCACACAGTGAGAATAGCCCCACGGATCCGACGCCGTTCTCCATTGTGAGCAGTATTAACTAATGCAGACACCGGTGAAGGGGAAAGTGTGGCTATTTTAAAAAGAATGCTTATTTTAGAAGAACAGGTACTGTTCCGAGTGTTTACCCGACACTAATTATTAACATATTTAATCCTAGGAGGTACTTTCACCCCATTTCATAGATAAGGGCAAGGTTGAGTAACTTGTCTAAGGTCACACAGCTAAGAATGGCAGAGCCTGGATTTGGACCCAGGAAGTCTAGTTCCAGAGTTTGTATGTGTTAATAAAATCTCTGTCACATACATTTGGGAGGTAGACAAAGTGTATCAAATGTGTCTGCTCTGTTTATTGAAACCACCTGCTAACCAAACCCTTTCATAAAACTGGGACAAGTCAACCTCCGAGGATCACACAAAATTGCCCCAATTCACACCGTGGGTCCCCGATGGCCCCCGTGAGTTTCTCTTCAGAGACAGAGGAGGCTTTCGAGCAGGAGCCAGACCGCTTCTGACTTTTGCATGTCCCCAGCGTTGGCTAGCCTGCGGGTTTGGGCTCCTGGTAGCCTTTAACGGCCGATCTCAGACATTCAGATGGAAGTGTGTTTAATTTACTGACCATCTGCTAGTAAGAGGTGAGAGAAGATATACGCCCCTTGAGGTATGCCTGGAAGAATTTTAAGAAAGCCTCATAAGCAAACAGTTCCTAACAGAATTTGAAAGTAGCTTGACCCTCTCGGCCTTCACAAAGCCATACTCTCACCAGCTTATCCCAAAGGCAGTTAGTAGTAAGGACAGCTTTGGAAGGGAGGAAGGAAAGGGAGAGGTGCATTTTGGGGAAGGAGGAGGAGAGCAGGAAACCGAGGAGAATGTCACTGAGGATGGTGGGTGGTAGGATGGCCTAAACATCAGCAAGTCAAGGATGCTCACCCCAGGGTGGAAATAGGAGGGAAGTCAGCATTCCATCAAAGCACCATCTCACCCAGGTTTGTTCTTTACATCATCCTTCAGCATCATCAGGTTATGCTAGAAATATTTTGCAAATAATTGTTGGCTAAGATTAGTCTATCTGCATTTGGAAAAGTGTCTAAGAGGCAAAAAATCTCATTCTTCAGTGACTCTAACAGAATATGATAGATATATTTATGTACTTTTAATTTTTGTACATGCTACTTTTAAAAATGTATATGTTTGCCCTGGCTGGGTGCCTCAGTTGGTTGGAGTGTCGTCCCACACACCAAAAGACTGTGGGTTCGATTCCTGGTCAGAGCGCACACCTAAGTTGCAAATTTGGTCCCACACATATAGGGCAACCAGTTGATGTTTCTCTCTCACGTCGATGTTTCTGTCTGTCTGTCTGTCTCTCTTTCTCCTTGCCTCTCTCTCTCGAATCAACAAATGTATCCTTGGGTGAGGATTTTAAAAATTTATATATTTGATTTTTCTAGAATTTCTTTGGGTTTGAAGTGAAGAATATAACTATGTTTTCCCCAAATGGGTCACTGGTTGCCCCAACATTGTTTATGGAATTTTATATCACATTTGTTGAGTTTTTCTCCCCAAAATTTAAACTTCAACTTTTCTCCTGCTGAATTCTCATTATACTTATGTAAAGTTTTGGACTCTGTTTTATTGTTCTGACTGCTTATTTCTGATCATACTGTTTTATTCACTATGGTTTTAAAATATGTTTTAACACCTAGTAGCTGTTAAAGGTACTCTTTTTTTTCAGGGTTTTCTTTACTCTTCTTCAATATTTATTTTCCAGAAGAACTTTAGAATAATTAATCTAAGTTCCCCAAATATCCTGCTATGATTTTAGAGGATTTTATTGAAAATACACATAAACTTAAGACAATTTGACATCTTTCCAATATTAAGTTTTCCTAGCCAAAGAAAAGGTGTGCCTTTCCATTTTCCAGGCTTTAAAGTTTCCTCATATAAGTCCTACACGTTTTTATAAAGTAATTCCTGTTTTTTTATAGGTTTTGTGGTTATAATAAATGGAATTTTTAAAATGTGATTTTCTTACTGAGAATTTTTAAAAGTTACTGGTTCTTGCTGATATAAATAAAATTATTAAGGTTTACATATTAATTTTAAATTTGGATTAATAACTAAATATTTTTATTGTATTAATGGCTGTTAATTTTACTCTTTCTTTTTTGGCATATAGTCAAATCATGGCAAATAATAATAATATCATTTCCTGTTTTTCAAGTCTTATTATTGGGTTTAATGAAATAACCATTTAGAAGAAATATAAAAGTGGCCTTGAACAAACAACATTTAAAAAAATTCTCACCTGAGCCCTGACTAGTGTGACTCAGTGGGTTGGGTGTCATCTGCAAACTGGAAAGTCGCTGGTTTGATTCCACTCAGGGCACATGCTTGAGTTGTGGGCCAGGTCTCTGGTTGGGGGCATGCTTGGGGCAACCATTGATGTATGTCTAGTACATTGATGTTTCTCTCCCTCCCTTCTGCTTTCTCTAAAAATGAATACATAACATCTTTTTAAAAATTTTTTTCTAAAAAAAGGAAAGTGTTATGACATATGTCCTCTTAGATACATAAATGTGTTATAAATGCTAATTAAGAATGTGTTATTGGCAAAGGACTAGATAGGTTGAAAACACAGAACAGGAGGTTCAGGGATAGACTAAGGTTACTGAGGCAGGTCCCAACTATCTGAAGACGACGAGCAGAGTTGAAAGGATAACAGTGCACTGTTAAAAACGCCCGTAGATGAATCATGGACCATATTGAGAAGGGCTCTGGGAACCGGCGGGCACCTCTGGCTGCTGCGCTGGGCCCTCCCCGCGCACCCTGCCGGTCTCACTGGCCCCACGGCCCGGCTGTGAAAATGGACCTCTGGGGGCTCAACCTTAGGCCCCAGAAGCCCATTCTGGGGGTGTGCTAGGTAGCCAAGGCCATGGGCTTTGCAGCTGAGATTCCACTGAGGCCCCTGTTCTTGGTGGAGCTGCTCTCCAAGATCCAGCTAGTGCAGTTGCTCTGACCTGGATGAAGGATATCCTGTGCCTGGAGAGAAGGGAAGTGGGTAGGCCCAGCCTGGTCTGACTACCTGCACCTTCAAATACTGGGCTGGCAGCAGGGAGCCAGCAGGCAGTGTGGGGGTGGTGAGGGGAAACCTCTCAGCTTCCTCCTGAGGCTCAGTGGTTTGGGAACAGCCTTGTCATCTCACAGATGGCAGCTCCTGGTGGCAGGAGGAACCAAACGGAGGAATGGGGGGAATGACTAGCTTGCAGGCGGCTGTGCCCCCAGATGCACCAGCCTCCTCCTGCCTTGCCCTCCTGCAAGAACCCCACCACCCCTTAGAAGGTGCCCCTCCCTCGGGTTTGCTTAATGTGCTTAGCAGCATTATTAAAAA
The DNA here is from genome assembly GCA_004026765.1 of Micronycteris hirsuta. Taxonomy (NCBI): domain Eukaryota; kingdom Metazoa; phylum Chordata; class Mammalia; order Chiroptera; family Phyllostomidae; genus Micronycteris; species Micronycteris hirsuta. Next base: position 5,999 of record PVJI01005399.1, on the reverse strand, counting down.
ATAAACGTGTGTTTGCATATAGGTATTTGCAGACCGAGAGCTTAGTTTTCTCTGCAGATGGAAGGCACTGCTGGCGAAGATGTTGGCCAGTATTTGCAGAGTTCGGTGACTGTTTTTCAGGAAGAAAAAATATGACACATAAGTTAGGTGCATGAGTTCATTGTTTACCTTAACTTTTTTCCCCATGGCTGAATCCTTGCCATCCATAACGCTGAGACAAAACTAAATGTTTTTACTGCATCTGATAAGATAGTTCTGGTGAATATGAAGTTTGAATTTGGTTGGCGATTCTCACAGAACGAGGCAGCGGGAAAGCCCCGGCTTCCGCCTCCTGGCTGGCTGTGGGGCCTGGCCCTGTGCATGGGCCCCTGGGAGCGGGAGAGGACACGGAGGAGTCCAGGTCAGCAGCGAGAGAAATAGCCCGATGCAAAGGGGGAAACACGAGAAGGGTGAACCAAAGTGCAGACCTGAATGGGACGCCCGATGAGAGCTCTTGAGGACCAGCAACATCCGGCTTGTTCACAGTGGTCTCTCTAGGACCAAGGCCTCTGCCAGTCCCTTGTCTCCATTTCACAGGGCAGGAAGCTGAGGCTTGATCAGGCGTTTTGCCCAGGGCGGTGGGCTGTCGGTGGTGGAGGTGAGATGCCGAGCTCTCTGACCCACCGTACCTGCCTACCTTCACACAGGGCAGGCGCCACAGAGACGTGGACAGTGTGGGCGGGTCGGTGATGGGCGCTGCGGGGGAGGAAAGCGCTAACAGGGAGGGTACTCGGCTGCAGCCGGACAGGGTTTGGGGGTATCTTCTCACTAGCTATCCTTTGGTACGCTTTAATTTTGCACTGAATGAGTGTATTATTTCTAAAAACAAATACATAAAATAACAAGGACTAATATCTCCCAAGAAGAATAGAATAAAAGGCCATTTTTGAAGGATTGGAAATTGGCTTAGCTTCGGTTTTCATTTTTTTCCAGAATAAATATTCTAAGCCCAGCACGACTCCCTGGCTGCTGTTACAGCCTTGTACATTAAAAATAAATGAGGCAAAATCAACAGGAAATTGTTTACGGCAAGAACGACTGAAAATGGTTAACATTATACTTTAATAAGAGACTTTACAAATTAACTTAATGGAAGGCCTTAACAGAGGATTTTAAAGTCATGAAAAAACAATATACTCAGAAGAAAACATATTTATAGCATTGAAGAGAAGTTAGCACAGCTCAGTAATCATATAAATGTATCAAAACATAAATAGCTATTTTCAATCACTAAAGTAGTTTTTTAAAATTAAAATACTCAACTCTGACAAAGTTATAGTGAAATTGGTACACATTGTTCGGGCCAGCATTAAAATGGTGCAATACGTATTGGAAATATGGATTAGATATACATCAATTGTCATAAAAATGTTTATACCCTTTGGTTGTGGAATCTCAAGTTAGTAGTTTGTCTAAGGAAATTATCCAAAAGGAGCTTAGTTAAATATACAAAAATGTTACTATGCCCTTGTTTATAATATTTAAGTCCTAAATGAAATAATCATATATAAACTTAATGGTATATTATATAGGCTTTGAAATCAATAAATATAAACAAAATAATTTAATGCATGTGCAAAGATTTAGTTGCATGGATGTTTATTAAACATTGTTTATAATAACAAAAGATTGGAAATAACCTATGTATTAACAATATGGTATGATATTGGTCAAATAACTTATGGAAAATTTATAATGTGGAACACTACATATTTATTTAAATTAATTCTATAGAATTATATGTATTGACATGTTAATGTGAAAATTTTCAAGTTTTTGAAGTGGAAAAGTTACAAAACAATGTTAGAGTGTATTCTATTGAAGGATTCACACTTTCAATTTAAAACTTACTACAATAAGATAGCACTCTACCAGATGAGATACTACTCCATTAACATGGCTATAATAAGAAGCTGCAGCCCTGGCTGGTGTGGCTCAGTGGATTGAGTGCCGGCCTGCAAAGCAGAGGGTTGCAGGTTTGACTCCCAGTCAGGGCACATGCCTGGGTTGCAGGCCAGGTCCCTAGTCGGGGTGCATGAGAGGCAACCACACGTTGATATTTCTCTCCCTCTCTTTCTCTCCCCCTTCCCCTCTCTAAAAAATAAATAAAGTCTTAAACACACACAGAACCCAAAATGTGATTGTATGTACAATGGAATATTATGTAGCCACGAAAGCAATGAAGTCCTGATTTCATGCTAAGTGAAAATATTATGCTCAGTGAAAGAAGCCAGTCACAAGGCACCACATATTATCTGATTCCATTGATATGAAATGCCCAGAAGAGGGAAACCCATAGAGACAGAGAGTAGATTGGTGGTTTCCTAGGGCTGGGAAATGGGGGTGACTATTAATGAATATGGGTTTTCTTTTTGGTGTGATAAGATGCTTTAAAACTGATTGTACTGATGATTCCATAACATTATGATTACACTATACACTATTGACTTGTACATTTTTAAAATTTATTTTTTGAAAAAAGATTTTATTTATTTATTTCTAGAGAGAAGGGAAGGAAGGCAGAAAGAGAGGGAGAGAAACATCAGTGTGTGGTTGCCTCTCACATGCCCCCAAATGGGGACCTGGCCTGCAACCCAGGCATGTGTCCTGACTGGGAATCGAACCAGCGACCCTTTGGTTCACAGGCTGCGCTCTATCCACTGAGCTATACCAGCCAGGGCTGACTTGTACATTTTAAAGTGAAGAATTTTATGTAGTGCAAATTTTACCTCAATTGAAAAATTTCAAAAAAGTATATCCAATCAACTACAAATATGTGTGTGTATCTATCTGTATCTGTCTCTGGGTGGTGAAATTACACCTGAGTTATTATCTAAGTTATTGTTAACGAACATTTCTTGTTTGCATAAAAAAAGGATAAAAAAAAACATGGAAAATACTAAGATACAATTTATAAGAGAAAGGATGTAAAATAGTTATATATTCTGTAACAGCAACATAAATGTATAATACTGGAAAAAGAATGAAATGAAAATAATTATGCAAATGTGGTAAAATTATGTTTGAAGTAAATTTTTTTTTTTAAGATTTTATTTATTTATTTTAGAGAGAGGGGAAGGGAGGGAGACAGAGAGGGAGAGAAACAGCAATGTGTGGTTGCCTCTCACATGGCCCTCATGGGGACCTGGCCCGCAACCCAGGCATGTGCCCTGACTGGGAATCGAACCGGGACCCTCTGGTTCCCAGCCCGCACTCAATCCACTGAGCTACACCAGCCAGGGCGTTTGAAGTAAATTTTTTGAAAACTTTTTTGTATTGTCAGCATTATCTTTACAAGTAGGTGGGAAATGACCATATTTGCCTCACAATATGAATTTGTTTTTTGTTTATTTACTATTGAAAGTGTTAATGACATTATCAAGTCTAGGTGCTTTTTTCTTTTCTTTTTTTTTTTTAAAGATTTTATTTTTATTTCTTTTTAGAGAGAGGGGAAGGGAGGAAGACAGAGAGGGAGAGAAACAGCAATGTATGGTTGCCTTTCACATGACCCTCACGGGGACCTGGCCTGCAACCTAGGCATGTGCCCTGACTGGGAATCGAACCGGGACTGCCTGGTTCCCAGCCCGCGCTCAATCCACTGAGCTACGCCAGACAGGTAGGTGCTTTTTTCTAAAAATTCACTCATTCATTCTGCAAATCTTCATTGAATGTTTTCCCTGTTCTTTTGCTATTCTTTCCTTATTCTTGAGTTTTTTTCCTTGTGTTAATTTTATTCAAAATTGTTCATTTTCTTTAATGTTTTAATCTAAGGGTTTAACTTTGAATGATATTTCCTAATAATTGAAACTTTTTTATGTTAATTTAGTCTTTTGAATTTTGTTTCTCTTGCAGTCTCTTGGCTATACTTATGGTTTGTAAATATTATATTAGTTAATTTTTATCTCACTTTTGCATGTTAAGCAGATATTTTCTTATTTTTTAATTAATTAAATTTATATTTATTATTTTTCTCTCTTAAATTTGTTACTTATATCTTTTTGAAATTTAGGTGTAGATTTTGTTGGTTCTTTTTCTTTTTCTTTCTTATTACCATATGCATAAAAGATACAAAAGTTCCTCCAATTGTTTTTTAAAAAATTTGAAAATTATTTATTTATTTTTGCCTTCACCATATACCCCGTCTCCCCCTTCCCCCTCCCCACTGTCCCTGCCCACAATGACCACACTGTCCAATACAGTTTTAACCGTGACTCTGTATCTTATTTTTTTGTTTGTTTGTCTTTAAAACATGTCCTCGTATTTGGTGTTGCCCTTTCAGCCCATCGCAGACTCTTTCTTCCATTCCTGCCCGGCCATGTGCATGTAGGTGGCACAGAGCTTTCTCTCCAATAGTATTGTATGGGTGTCTGAGAAAGTGTGGGTAAGATTTTTGTGTATTTATTGTGGATCTCTTTATCTTAAAAATTGCTGTTAACTTTTATGGAAACTTAACGTACACTTGAGAAAGCTCTGTATGTTCCAATCTTTCCTTTTTGGAGCAATTCTTGTAGAAGAAATGGAGGTTCAGGGACTTGCCGATGATCCCTCAGTGAGGCTGGGGCAGAGCTTGTGTTTGGGGCCAATGAATGGAGCATTGTAGAGTTTGCTCCAACGTGACCCTTCCCCAGCTGGTGCCTGTTTTGTTGAAAAGCTCCAGAGCAGGCTGCCTTAGGCCGAGCAGCTTGTTTTGTGGGTGCTCCTTTTTCCTGCTGCCCGCAGCATCATACTGACCTGCTGTCCTTGGGCTCCCCTGTGGAAGAGATGCTTTGCTAGGGCACTGGCTTCTTATGAAAACAAACCTCCAGTGGGTCCTGCCTCTGGTGTTCTGGGCATGCCCAGGAATGCCAGAGTCCTGGGATGCACACAACTTCATTAGTCAAGGCGGGGACCACTGCACTTGCTTTGATGCAAGCTGCATTTATCTGAGTCAGGCTTTTAAATTCTTCGATCTCCCCTTTCTCTAAATACGTTTTTAATAAGATTCATAGGTGTGGATTTTGTCTTTTTAATCCAGTCTATGAATTCTGCTTTTTAATTAGGAGAACACTTACGTGTAATATTGGAATTGATGTAATTGTGTAATTTTTCAATTAGTAAAATTTGTTTTTCTCTTTAACTTAAAAAAGGATTTCTATTGGATGTTGTGTTTTTTGATTCATTTAAATGAGATTAAATGTAACATTTTCTGAACAACCCAATTTCCTAGTGTTTTATCATGTTTTCACTTACCCAACCAAAAACAGCCTGTGTCATTTCTTCATATTTGTTCTAACTTAAAAATATTTTTTCTTATAAAAAGATTCAGAATTTTTTTGTCATTCACTCAGCTTCTCTAAGTCCTCCTTAGTCAAATCCTTTTAGTTTTGGTTTTGTATTCTGAAAACTTCTCTCTCCAGTTAAATATTTTTAAACTGTGATCATCACACTTTATGACTACACTTTATACTTTTGCTTTTTCAAAAAGATTTTATTTATTTATTTTTAGATGAAGGGAAGGGAGGGAGAAGGAGAGGGACAGAAACATCAATGTGTGGTTGCCTTTCATGTGGCCCCCACTGGGGACCTGGCCTGCAACCCAGACATGTGCCCTGACTGGGAATCGAAACGGCGACCCTTTGGTTCGCAGCCTGTGCTCAATCCCCTGAGCTACACCAGCCAGGGCTATACTTTTGCTTTTAAGACTAGGATATTCATACCTGTGGAGATAGACTATGTCATAAGATTATCAAACACAGAGCCCCTAAGAAAGGTGTAAAGCCTAGCAGCCATAATTCTACTTGGGGCAGCTGTTTGCCTGGCTCAGCTGATAGGCTCCAATGGACCCTAACCCAATTCATAGGCTGGCTTGAGCCAATCAAATGTTTTCTCTCTAGCATTCTAGAATGCAGAGACTCAATCAGTGTTGGACCCTGGAAAGGGAGAAACAGACTTATCCTTCAGTGAACTTGTCCCCCCCCCCC